>AWOL01S0009803.1:71489-154222 GCA_000715115.1 Nicotiana otophora | reverse complement strand
TTTCGAAAATGGATTCCGACCCCGATATCAAAAAGTCAACCCCCCGGTCAAACTTCCAAACTTAAATTCCTATTTTAGCCATTTCCAACCTAATTTAACTACGCACTTCCAAATAAAATTTCGAATATGCTTCTAAGTCCAAAATCACCATACAGAACTGTTGGAATCATCAAAATTCTATTCCAGGGTCGTTTTCTCAAAATATTGATCGAAGTCAAACTTAGAATTGTAAGGCCAACTTAAGGATCCAAGTGTTCCGATTTCAACCCGAACACTTCCAAATCTCGAACTAACCATCCCTGCAAGTTATAAATTTACAAAAGCACATACCGGAAGTTTTATTTAGGAGAACGGGGTTCTAAAAGTCAAAATAAACGGTTAGGTCATTACAGAAAGACTTACCCATGTTTGCTCCTATGGTTGCTAGGATATCTGTGACAAGCCTAGCAAAATTAATTAAAGGAGTTAGCATAAAAGGGAGAAGGAGCCAGTTATTTTTTATTTTTTATTTTTCTGATATATATGTTGTTTTCTACAATCGACAAATTGTATTAAATTTTCATTTGATTTGGTTTAAATATTAAAAGATTAACTTAATTGGTTTGATTCTTTTTAAGTAAAATCAAATTAAATCGAACCACAAACACCCCTAAATCCCGCTAGAAGGTCAAATAAGTAGTGCACGTCTACATATGCTGAAGGATGGTCAGTTTAGCATCAATCGTCGGAAATTATATTGTGTATATAAAAATTAATATTCTCTAAATATATCAATTGTGACTTTTGTTATATATATATACTCCCTTCGTTTTAATTTATATGAACATATTTGACTGAATACGGATGTTAAGAAAAAAGAGAAGACTTTTGAAGGTGTGGTGAAAAATGAGATACATATATTTTGTGTGGCTAAAAATCATTGCATAAAGGTAAATTATTTTCAACTATGGAAATGAATCGTTCTTTTTTGCACGGACTAAAAAGAAAATAAGTTCACATAAATTAAAACGAAGGGAGTATATATTAAATCTTGAACACCTTTAACGGAATTTCTAATTTAAAGTGTGATTTCGTGCCAAAGCTAAGAATTGTTTGTTTCCTTTGACATACGTGCAAGAAAAAGAAGAGAAACAATAAAATAAAAGATGGACCATAGCTATAAGCTAGACTTACCCGTGCAGATACTCCCTCAGGTTTGGGTTGCTTGGGGTTGGAGCATCTGGATCCACCATGACCTTCCAAAAACGCATAGAGTTTTTCAAATATCTTGAAACCAATGCCAAATTAAGAAATAATTTAACAATTATGTAAATAAAATTACTATTATTAGTGTATTTTAATTTATAACATGTAATATTCTTTATTTTTCAACTTATTAATCTCACCTTTTATCCATGTATAAATGGTTATCTCTCTCTATATATATATATAACATGAACTAAGAGTATAAAAATTCTTTGATTTTCTGCATATACTCCATTATATAATATAATTTTAAAAGGGGGAACCTAGATATATACCTGTTATATTAGTTATCAAAATAACACTCCATTCGTCTCAATTTATATAAATGGCGTTTGACTTGATACAAAATTCAAGAAAGAAAGAAAGAAAAACATTTGAAATTTGTGGTCTAAAACAAAGCATAGATATTTGTAAATTATTTCATAAAGAGTAAAGTATAAAGTTTGAAGGTAAATTATTTCTAAATAAGAAAATATGATATTCTTTTTGGGACATACTAAAAAGCAAAGTAAGACACATAAATTAAGGCAAATGAAGTTATGTATTTGCTTATGGAGTATCTAGTGAAAAGGAAGAAATACAAATTCAAAGTACAATTCAAAGTATCCCGCATTTATGCAGGGTTCAGGCAGAGGTGTAGCTAAGATTTCAAGCTTGTGAATTCAGGAGTCAAATCCTTTTAAGTTACTGAGTTTTAAATTAATAATTCGTACATATTCAATAAACTTTTTAAGATAAATACACGATTTGAATCGAAGTTAGTAGGTTCGGCTGAACCCGCAGTCGGCACTCTGGCTCCGCCCCTGATTTCGGAGAAATGTTGTACCGAGAGATGGATTCAGAATTTATACTTTATGGGTTCAGATTCGCAATTTTACCACATCTCATCTAATTTAATGGGTTCAATATTTAATCTTTGTACATATTTAATAATGTTTTGGATAAAAATTGTAGCGACCCGACTTGTCGTTTTAAGAATTAACGCCTCGTTCAATGACTTAAGGTCTCGAGAAGCTTCGTAGTATATATTACGACCCACGTGTGTGGTCAAGTTTGGTTTTCGGAAGATTCAGAATTAAATTAAAAGAACAATTCTCATTTTTGAAGCTTAAATGAAAAGAATTGACATTTTGAGAAAACGACGCCGAAATGGAATTTTGATGATGTCAATAACTTTGTATGGTGATTTCGGACTTATGCGTATGTCCGTATTTGGATTTGAAAGTCTGTAGGACAATTTGACGCATTTTGGCTAAAGTTAGAAAATAGAAGATTTTTGGAGAGTTCGATCGAAGGTTGAATTTTTGATATAGGGGTCGAAATCCGATTCTGAAAATTGGAATAGCTTCGTTATTTCATTTACATCTTGTGTGCAAAATTTGAAGTTCATTCGGGTCTATATCATAGCAAGGTATCAAATGATGGTGAGTGGAGAAGCAAGAAATTGAAGAGAACAGAACTGGGAGCGTGCTAGGGTTCGTGCAACGCGTAGATTGTGGCACGCCAGCCCTCTTAGCAAGTTTGAAAAACCAGTAAAGTATAGAAGTTGGCACTGGCACTGGCACGCTACCCCCAACTGAAGCATTTTTAAGTACTCACCTTGGGGGTTCATTTCCCCCATTTCACTTGGACGGATTTTGGAGCTTTTCTCCACTCTCTCAAGACCACCAACTCCTCTCTTCTTCACGGTAAGCAATCCCTATTATCTTGGTATAAAATTCCATCATTTCTATACTAGTATTGATGAAATCTACACATAAAATACTTACATCTTCAAAAAATTTCTTCAAGAACTCAAATGTGTTAACAAGATTTCTTCCAAAAAGATAATCCTTCACCCTTAGACTTACATGTATGGATTTATTATGAGTATATGAGAAAGAAATAAGTATTAACACTTATTGGATGGTGCTTGGAAGCCATAAATACTTAAACTAGATTATTAGGTGTTGTAGAAATTTTGTAACGAATTAATTTGCAATAATTGGGTGGATGTGAATTCATTGATAATTTTAATCATGCTAAAGAAGGATGTTTGTAGACAAAGGATAGTTTAGTATCTCTTGTTGGTAGGAAGGAGGGATTGTTGGATGAAGAAACACCATTACTAGAGGTAGTAAAATGCTATGCATTCTAGGTGTTTCATAAAATGCCTAAATGGACAAAAGTATGGAAATTTGTTACTAATATTGGTGCAATTGTGCTGCATTATTGTAGATTGAAATGTGTTTAGTGTGGTGGACCATCGTAGTATTATTAACGGGCGAATTTCAGATTTGAGCCGTCCGACGGTAGATTCACTCGCGAAGATCATTTAAAACCTTCACTTAGTTTTGTCGAGGTAAGTATCTTGCCTAACCTTGAGTGGGGAAATTACCCCTTAGGCATTGAGTCTTATGTGAGAATTATTTAATAGAAAACCACGTAAGCGAGGTGACGAGTACGTACTTGGTTTAGATGTGCAAATTATATCGCTTAAAATTTGTAGACGCCGTTATGTATTAAATTGGAAAATCTTTGAAACTTAGTAAATCCTTGAATTGTCATGCCTCATTCCTTGTTCGTCGAGTTTATATTTTATATGACAGTTTGTTGTGATTGCCACTTGGAGTTTTTATGTGAATTACGTGTGTTTGTTGATTTGATATTTCTTGAAAATAATCACATTTTATATTTTTCATCTGCAAATAACTAATTAAATAAGTTTAAATTTAGGTGTTTATAAATTTATCTAAACTTTGGATTAAAGAAGGTGTTATCCTATGATGAGTTATTTTTCCATCCTTATGGTTATGTTTTGAGATTTTATATACATTGTGTTGGGTCGTGGACTATCTGTTGTGAAATTAATTGACTTTATTGTACCTTTATAATGGTTGTGGCCTACGGAAAATTTGTAAATACAAGTTGATGATGTTATGTTGTGTTGTTGTGATAATATTCTGTGTGAATTGTTGGGTGATTTGGGTAACTGTTAAGAGGCGTATAAGGGTGGCATTCTATTGTTAACATTATATGGGCATAAGGGTGGCATTTCACTATTGTTATATGTGTTAGTTTATTGTTTGGGCGGAGTGCTAAGGGTGGCTATTGATATTGTCAGGGCGTAGGGATAAAAAAGGCTATTATAGGAGTGATAATGGTGGCTATAGGAGAGATAAGAGTGGTTATTGTCAGGGATGATATGTGATGATATGGGGTTATTATGTTGATGATTTGTATGTGATGATTTGGGGTTATAATGTTGATGATTTATATATGATGATGTGGGATTATGGTGTTGATGATTGTTGTGTAATGTTGTGATTCTCCTTGTGTTTATTATTATAACGTATGCAACTTGTCTCGTTGTTTTGGTAAACTTGATAATAGTCTGATCCATGTTGCAATTGTGAGCCTGTGGCTATTTTCGGGCGGATTATGTTATTGGCACGTGATTTTTTCGTGAAGATGTAATATGAAATGCGGGCATGAGGTGCCGGAAAAATATAATGATTATGATATTGACACGTGAACTGTCCGTGCAGTTGTGATATGAGATGTAGGCATGGGGTGTCATGATTAAATGATAATTGTATTATTGTCACATGAGTTGTCCGTGCAGTTATGATAAAAATATGGGCACGAGGTGGCGTAGAAATGTGATAGTGGGTTGAGACCTGTGTTAGAAAAATATAAAAGTGGGCTGAGACCCATGTTTTATGATTATGAAATGAGGTGTTACAAAGTGACTTTTATTTGAAAACAATATATTTGAAAGACATTTATTTGAAAGAAGTATATTCGAAAGATATTTATTTGAAAGAAATATGTTCAAAAGGTATTTATTCGAAAGAATTATATGTGAAAGATTTATATTTGAAGGACATATTTAATTACTTGTACTTGTGTTCCTTATTCGTTTTGAGTAATAATTATGGTATTCTTGTTTCCTTGCTGTTTAGATCACTAGTTGATTTTGTTGCTATTATTGCTAGTTGTTTTCCAGTACTATTATATAATGCTATATTGCACAAGTTATTTGACTAGTGAGTGTCTTGACTGTACCTCGTCACTATTCCACTGAGGTTAGTCTTGATACTTACTGGGTACCGACCATGGTGTACTCATACTACACTTCTGCACATTTTTGTGCAGTGCCAGATATTGGAGATATTGGACTCGGACAGAGTTATTGTGTTGAAATGTGATAGTGGGTTGAGACCTGTGTTACAAAAATATAAAAGTGGGCTGAGACCCTTATTTTATGATTATGAAATGAGGTATTACAGAGTGACTTTTATTTGTAAGAATTATATTCGAAAGACAATTATTTGAAAGAAGTATATTCGAAAGATATTTATTTGAAAGAAATATATTCAGAAGGTATTTATTCGAAAGAATTATAAGTGAAAGATTTATATTTGAAGGACATGTTTAATTGCTTGTTCTTGTGTTCCTTATTCGTTTTGAGTAATAATTATGGTATTCTTGTTGCCTTGCTGTTTATATCACTGGTTGATTTTGTTGCTATTGTTGCTAGTTGTTTTCCAGTACTATTATATAATGCTATATTGCAAAGGTTATTTGACTAGTGAGTATCTTGAGAGTACCTCATCACTACTCCACCGAGGTTAGTCTTGATACTTACTGGGTACCGGTCGTGGTGTACTTATACTACACTTCTGCATATTTTTGTGCAGTGCCAGATATTGGAGATATTGGACTCGGACAGAGTTATTGTGTTGATCTTAAAGATTCAAGGTAGAGTTGCTTGGTCGTCGCAGTCCCTTGGAGCCTTTCTATTTTATTGTACTGTTAATTATTATTCGAAAAGTATTGTATATTCGATCATTGAGATCATTTAATATATCCAGTTAGAGTTCATGACTCAATATTACCAGTCTTGGGAGGTTGTTAGAATTATTTACATTGTTGGTTTCGATACGTGTATTAAATTATATGTTTAAAACAAATAGCTTTGAAATGTAATTGTAGTCGACTTACCTAGTCTTAGAGACTAAGTTTCATCACGACGCTTATGGTAGAATTTTGGGTCGTGACAAAAATACAGGATATGAGTGAAAGCTATGGGTTCAGTTGAACCTATAGCTTCTACACTGAATACGCCTCTGGTTGTCCCCAGGTACAGAGCTAGAGCACGAGCTACAGGTTCAGCCACCCTCAGTAATTTTTCTTATTTTTGTCATAAGATATTTATTGAATATGTATAAATTATTAATATAGATTTCGTTAACATTACAAGAAAATCACGTATTACATGGGGATTATGCTAGACACGGTGCTCGGAAAGAACACGCCGACCTAGTTTTCTGAGGATTTTCCTTCCAAAAAACTTCTGATGGAGGAATCTTTGTAGGTAATTATTACCTTCTACTTTTAAAATTTCCCTGGTGTAAATTACTTGCGGATTTTGTTGTATGAAATTCTAAATATTAGCATGAAAATTTTGGTAAAAAATTAATGAATTTCTCCCCCATATTATGTTTTGTACGCTCTATATATGGCCTCCCCCACCCGCGGTTAGCATACTATTGCACCAAAGATGTCATTTTCACTCATTGCCAATTACTATTATTAGTATTAATAATTACTAATCAGTAATTAGTTTAGTACTTTTTCTAAATGTATAAATGTATCCCACCCCGACATATTTTCGTGTTATTAATTTTTTAATTCTTTAATTGAGAAGTTTATTACATTAAACCATAAGACAAACTTACTGCTAGCAAAGTCCAATACCAGTGCATTCCCTCCAACACGTTCAGCTTATAAAGTGGAAACATTTACATCTATTGACCGATGCGGGACAAGAATCCACTAACCACTTCCCAATGCAGTACTCTCTACTTACTAATGCTTTATTGTTATTATTGTTATTAATATTAATATTATTCGTCTTAATATTACTATCGACAAGGTGGGTTGCTCTGATGGTAAGCACCCTCCACTTCCAACCAAGAGGTTGTGAGTTCGAGTCACCCCAAGAGCAAGGTGGGGAGTTCTTGGAGGGAAGGATGCCGAGGGTCATTTGGAAACAGCCTCTCTACCCCAGGATAGAGGTAAGGTTTGCGTACACACTACCCTCCCCAGAGCCCACTAGTGGGATTATACTGGGTTGTTGTTGTTGTTGTCTTATAAAAGGATACATTAATTAAGGATTCATAAATCAAATGAAACACTCTTTTCCAAGTAATAGAAAATTACGTTTATATTACTTATAATTTTAATATATTCTTAATTATTTTTTCAAAATTTTATTTAAATTTTTTGAATAACATATTAATTTCTTTTTTATATAAAGAAATTAGTTAACATGACCTAAACACATTGGACAGCATAATTAGTAAAAATTATTTTGCTAATCCTAATAAAGTATGCAGGATTAACTTATTTTAATTGTCACGACCCAAACTTCCTCCGTATAACGTCGTGACAACACCTAGTCTCTATGACTAGGTAAGCCTAACAAATTTGCGAAAATAACAATACGAAAGTAAAACTTGGCAACTAACAGCAGTGGGTAACTGAATAACTAGTAACAATGTCGTTCGGCATGTACAATAACCAATACTCTATAATACACAATCTTCCCAAAACCTGTAACATCATACGTCACAAGCTACAGAAAGAAACCAGTATCTCTATACACCAGAGTCTAACAAAAGAAGTACGGAAGGTAAATGACATAGGAGAGAATAAAGGGGGACTCCGAGGTCTGCGGACGCGGCAGATATACCTTGAAGTCTCCGTAAAACAACAAGCACTCTCAGCTAATAGTCGGACTGATAAGAAGTACTTGGATCTGCACACAAAACATGTGCATAAGAGTAGCATGAATACATCACAATTGGTACCAAGTAAGTGGTTTGCCTAACCTTGTGTGGGGGAAATCCCCTTAGGATTTGATACTGTTGTGATATGTGAGCGCCGTGTATGTGAGGTGACAAGTATGTACACGGGCTATTTGTTGTAAAACCCGATATTTTACTGAGTAGTAATTTGTTTTTCCTTTAATTTGAGTTATACCGTTTAAATGAGTATTAGTCTGTTTTCATTCTTAATTGAGTTATTCCAATATTTGTAGCTAATCCTGTTTAGTTTAATATCGCATGTCTACATGCTTTAATTTCTTATTTAAACTCGGTGAACATGCCTAGTTGATTTCCTATTTTTCCTTGTTCTTTATCAGTATAACTGTAGAAATCTTATTGTTAACTGTTGTGTTTATCAGTTTGAGTTGTGTGTTTACTTTTGATACTACGAGGCGGTTCCTCGTGAGTTCTCCCTACACATTTACTTTTGAGACTACGAGTCAGTTCCTCGGGAGTTCTCCCTGCACATATACTTTTAAGACTACGAGGCAGTTCCTCGGGAGTTCTCCCTGCACATTTACTTTTGAGACTATGAGGCGGTACCTCGGGAGTTCTCCCTGCACATTTACTTTTGAGACTACGAGGTGGTACCTCGGGAGATCTCCTCGTATTTTTAATTTTGGGACTACGAGACGGTATCTCGGGAGATCCCCTGTTGAGTATTTACTTTTGGAACTACGAGACGATATCTCGGGAGCGCCCCTGTTGTTATCACATTGTTTTTGTGTTGTTATTTATCTATGAATTCCTTCTGTAAAATTTTCCGTTTTACTTCATTTCATTATATCATCTATCTTGTAATTATATCCCAGTAGGGCTCGAACCTGACCTTGTCACTACTCTACCGAGGTTAGGTTTGGCACTTACTGGGTACGAATTGTGGTGTATTCATGCTACTCTTATGCACATATTTTGTGTGCAGATCCAAGTACTTCTTATCAGCTCCGGTATTAGCTGAGAGTGCTTGCTACTGTACGAAGACTCTAAGGTACATCTGCAGCGTCCGCAGACCTCGGAGTCCCCCTCTATTCTCTCATATGTCATGTACTTTCCGTACTTCTTTTGTTAGACTCTGGTGTATAGAGATACTAGTTTGCTTTTTTAGCTTGTGACTTATGATGTTTCGGATTTTGGAAAGATTGTGTATTATAGAGTATTGGTTATTATACATAATCCGAATGACATTGTTACTAGTTATTCAGTTACCCACTATTATTAGTTGCCAAGTTTTACGTTCGTATTGTTATTTCCGCAAATTTGTTAGGCTTACCTAGTCGTAGAGACTAGGTGCCGTCACGACATTATACAGAGGGAGTTTGGGTCGTGATAAGTTGGTATCGGGTACCAATTGTGGTGTATTCATGCTACTCTTTTGCACATATTTTGTGTGCAGATCCAGGTACTTTTTATCAAGCCCGCTATTAGCTGATAGTGCTTGCTGTTGTACAGAGACTTCAAGGTACATCTGCCGCATCCGCAGACCTCGGAGTCCCCCTCTATTCTCTGCTATGCCATTTACCTTCCGTACTTCTTTTGTTAGACTCTGGTGTATAGAGATACTAGTTTCCTTCTATAGATGGTGACTTATGATGTTCCAGGTTTTGGGAAGATTGTGTATTATAGAGTATTGGTTATTCTACATGAATGGCATTGTTACTATTTATTCAGTTACCCACTGCCCGTTAGTTGCCAAGTTTTACTTTTGTATTGTTATTTCTATAAATATGTTAGGCTTACCTAGTCGTAGAGACTAGGTGTCATCACGGCGTTATACAAAGGGAGTTTGGGTTGTGACAAGTTGGTATCAGAGCCCTAGGTTCATAGGTGTCGTAAGTCACAAGCCGGTTTATTAGAGTCTCGTGGATCGGTACAGAGACGTTTGAACTTATCTTACGGAGGCTATGGAACTGTTAGGAAAAAATATACCTCTTTGATTCCTTGTCATGCAAAATTTGTATATCTCTATCACAACCGCATGGACAACTCACGTGCCAATATCATCATTATTTACTCACGGTACCTCGTGCTCAAATTTCATATCACAACACATGCATTTCACGTGCCAATATCATTTTGAGTATATAACCACGATACCTTATGCATGTATTTCATATCATAACTGCACGAACAATTCACGTGCCAATAATAAATTCATCATATTTCTCCGGCACCTTGTGCCCATGTCATAATCCGCCTGGCAATATCCACATGCTCGTAATTTCAACATATATCTGACTATTATCAAATTTACTGAATTTATAAAATAAATTGCATAATATATAAAAGAAGTCACAAGGAAATCACAACATCACATAAAAATCACCAACATAATATCCCCACATCATCATATATCATCTCTGACAATAGCCACTCTTATCTCTCCTATGACCACCCTTATCACTCCTATAATATCCACTCTTATCGCTCATATATTATCCTCCTTTATCACTCCATTTAATAGCCACCCTGTCACGACCCAAACTCCCTCTGTATAACGTCGTGACGGCACCTAGTCTTTACGACTAGGAAAGCATAACAAATTTTGGAAATAACAATACCAAAGTAAAACTTGGCAACTAACAAGAGTGGATAACTAGTAACAATGCCGCTCAACATATACAATAACCAATACTGTATAATACACAGTCTTCCCAAAACCCAGGACATCATGAGTCACAAGCTACTAAAAGGAAATAGTATCTCTATACACCAGAGTCTAATAAAAAGAAATACTGGAAGTGTTTGACACGGGAGATACCAAAGCTGTCTCGACTCACAGGTAATGCAGCTAATAACAAGCACTTGAATCTACACTCAAAACATGTGCAGAAGAGTAGCATGAGTACACCACAATTGGTACCAGTAAGTGCCAAACCTAACTTCGGTAGAGTAGTGACGAGGTCAAGTCAGGACCACTGGTATATAATAAATAAAGCAAGAGAATATAACAGTATAATAAGTGACTGGAATTTAACAAAAGGAAAGTACAGCGAGATAACAGTGCAACACAGAGGGATAAATAACAGGGAATCTCCCGAGATACCGTCTCGTAGTCCAAAAATAAATATGCAGGGAGAACTCCCGAGGTACTGCCTTGTAGTCTCAAAAGTAAATATAAAGGAAGAACTTCCGAGGTACCGCCTCGTAGTCTCAAAAGTAAATGTGAAGGGAGAACTCCCGAGGTACCACCTCGTAGTCTCAAAAGTAAATGTGTAGGGACAACTCCCGAGGAACCGCCTCTTAGTCTCAAAAGTAAATACACAGCTCAAACCGATAAATACAATAGTTAACAATAAGATTTCTACAGTTATACTAATAAAGAATAAGGAAAAATACGAAATCAACTAGGCATGCTTCATAGAGTTCAAATAAGCAGTTAAAGCACGTAGATATACAAAATTAGACTAAACAGGATAACTACACATATTGGAATGTCTCAATTAAGAATAAAAACACACGAATACTCATTTAAAAGTTATAACTCAAATTAATGGAAAACACAGATTACTACAAATAGCTCGTGTACGTAATCGTCACCTCACATACACGGCCCTCGCATATCACGATAGTACCAAATTCTAAGAGTATTTCCCCCACACAACGTTAGGCAAGCCACTTATCTCGAACCAAGCTCAATCAATCGGTAACAATGCCTTTTCCATGAATATCCAACTCCGAATGGCCCAAATCTAGCCAAAACCTATTACATATCATAAATATAACTATAATAGACTAATCTAATTAATGAAATCAAGACTTTAACAAGAATTTCGAAAATTGTCATAAAAAGTCGACCCAGGCCCAAGTCTTGAAATCAGGAAAAAATCACAAAATCCGAAAGCTCATTCACTCACGAGTCCAACCATACCAAATTTATCAAAATCTGACCTCAAATGACCACTCAAAACCCAAAATCAAATTCTTCAATCCCTAGCCTAAAACTCCAAAATTTCACCTTAAATACACACTAACTAATTGTAAAAATAAATGGGGAAACAAAATTATTGATAAACAAATAAGCACAACGGACTTACCTCACGAAATCCCTCAAAAATGCTCTCAAGAAAGCGCCAAAGCCGAGCTCAAAATGTTACAAATGAGCAAAAACTCGGAACCCCTCCGTTTTTGTACTGTCGAGGGGTTTCAGCTTCAGATGCGAGAAATTCCTTCGCTCCAGCGGCTTCATCGCTTCTGCGGACACGCTTCTGCGAAGCCATCTGCCCCCCATTTCCGCTTCTGTGATCGAACCTTCGCAGGTGCGACACCGCTTCTACGAACCAACCAGACACACCTGAGACCACTGCCTCACCAGTACCTCGTGTGCTTCATCATTTTCCATGCTCGCTTCTGCGAGCTCGCACCTGCGAGCCCATTTCCGCCGGTGCGATTGCAACAGATGGAAAAACTTTTAGATATTTCTTCTAAGTCTAAATTCTATCTGTTAACCATCCGAAACTCATCTTAGGCCCCCAGGACCTCAACCAAACATACCAACAAGTCCTAAAACACCATAAGAACTTAGTCGTGCCCTCAAATCACATCAAACAACGCTAAAAATACGAATCACCCTCCGCTTCACGTCTGATTGACCTCAAATTTTGCACACAAGTAATAATTGACATTACGGACCTACTCCAACCTCCAGAATCGTAATCTGGCCCCGATATAAAAAATTCCACTACCGGTCACAATCTCTAAAAGTTTGACTTTCACTAATTCAAGCCTAAATCAGCTATAAACCTCAAATTCACATTTTGGACATGCCCCTAAGTTCAAACTCACCCAACGGAGTTAAGGAACCGACAAAACTCCATTCCGCAATCATCTTCACACAGTTCCGACTACGGTCAAAATCTTAAGACTTAAGCTTCCGTTCAGGGACTAAGTATCCCAAAACACTCCGAAACTAAAAATAAGATCTCCCGGCAAATCACATAAGCAGAAAAGGATACAGGGGAGACAATTAAT
This sequence comes from Nicotiana otophora, assembly GCA_000715115.1. Taxonomy (NCBI): domain Eukaryota; kingdom Viridiplantae; phylum Streptophyta; class Magnoliopsida; order Solanales; family Solanaceae; genus Nicotiana; species Nicotiana otophora. Next base: position 141,134 of record AWOL01S0009803.1, on the reverse strand, counting down.
AGGGGATCGGGGCTATTACTCTCAAAATGACAGGCCGAGTCGTTACATCCTCCACATCTTAAAACAATTGTTCGTCCTCGATCGAGCATAGAGACATAACGGAAGTGGTGAAAATATGAGGATAACGGTTGCACATATTCTGCTTGGTCTCCCACATCACCTCTTCGGCCGGCTGACCCCTCCACTGAACTTTCAAGGAAGTAATGTTCTTTGACCTCGGCTTTCAAACTTGCCTGTCCAAAATAGCCACTGGCTCCTCAACATAATATAGATCTTTGTCCAACTAGATTGAGCTAAAATCCAACACATGAGCCGGATCTCCATGTCCGGAGCATAGAAACATGGAATACTGGATGTAATCCTGCTAGACTGGGAGGTAAGGCAATCTCATAAGCAACCTTCCTAACACGCTGCAATGCATCAAAGGGACTAATGAACCTTGGTCTAAGCTTTCCCTTCTTCCCAAACCTCATAACGCCTTTCATAGGCGAAACCCAGAGCAAGACCCGCTCTCTAACCATGAATGCAACATCGCGGACCTTCCGATCCACATAAACCTTCTGGCTAGACTGGGCTGTGCGAAGTCGATCCTGAATCACCTTCACCTTATCCAGGGCATCCTGAACCAAGTTTGTGCCCAATAATCTAGCCTCGCCCGGCTCGAACTATCCCACTGGAGACTGACACCGCCTCCCATATAAGGCCTCATACGGATCCATCTGAATGCTCGACTGATAACTGTTATTGTAAGCACACTATGCAAGTGGAAAGAACTGGTGCCAAGCACCCCCAAAATCTATCACACAAGAGCGGAGCATATCCTTCAGTATCTAAATGGTGCGCTCTGACTGTCCGTCCATCTGAGGGTGGAATGTTGTGCTTAACTCAACCCAAGTACCCAACTCCTAGCGTACAACCTTCCAGAATCGTGATATAAACTGCGTACCCCGGTCAGAGATGGTAGAAACTGGTACGCCATGAGTCCTGATAATATCGCGGATAAATTCGAGCCAACTGCTTGGAAGAGTACGTAGGCATCACAAGAATGAAATGAGTTGACTTGGTCAGCCTATCCACAATCACCCAAACTGCATCAAACTTCCGCTGAGTCCATGGGAGTCCAACAACGAAATCCATAGTGATCCGCTCCCATTTCCACTCAGGAATCTCTAACTTCTGAAACAATCCACCCAACTGCTGATGCTCATAATTCACCTGCTGACAATTTAGGCACCGAGCTACATATTCCACTATGTTGTTTTTCATTCTCCTCCAAGAGTAATGCTGCCTCAAGTCCTGATACATCTTCACGACACCCGGGTGAATGGAGTACCGTGAACTGTGAGACTCCTGGAGAATTAACTCACGCCGGCCATCTAAATTGGGCACATGTAGCCTGCCCTGCATTCTCAGTGCACCATCATCTCTAATATCGACCTCATTTGCATCACTGTGCTGAACTGTGTCCTTAAGGACAAGCAGACGAGGGTCATCATACTGACGCTCCATGATACGATCATAAAGAGAAGACCGAGAGACCACACAAGCCAATACCTAAACATCCAATTCCAATTGACTCTCTACTACTAGTAGATATGCTAATCTCCCCAAACTCTCTGCCCGGCAACTCAAAGAATCGGCCACCACATTGGCCTTCCCGGGATGGTACAAAATGGTGATATCATAATCCTTAAGTAACTCCAACTACCTCCGCTGACGCAAGCTAAGATCCTTTTGCTTGAACAGATGGTGAAAACTTCGGTGATCGGTGTAAATCTCACAAGGGACACCGTACAAATAGTGCCGCCAAATCTTCAAAGCATGAACAATAGCTCGATACTACATGACCCAAGAATTCCACTGAGTCTAGCCAAAACTCACACTTTGAAATTTTTGCATATAACTTCTCTTCTCTCAAGGTTTGAAGTGCAGTCCTCAAGTGCTTCTCATGATCCACCCGAGTCCGGGAGTAAACCAGAATGTCGTCAATAAATACAATGATGAATGAGTCAAGATAAGGTCAGAACACATTGTGCATCAAGCGCATAAAAGTTGTTGGGGCATTGATCAGCCCAAATGACATCAGAAGAAACTCATAGTGACCATACCGAGTCCTGAAAGTAGTCTTCGGGATATCTGGCTCCCGAATCTTTAACTGATGATAGCATGAACATAAGTCAATCATGAAAAACACTCTGGCACCCGATAACTGATCAAATAAGTCATAAATACGAGGCAATGGATACATGTTCTTCACAGTGACTTTGTTCAACTGGCGGTAATAAATACACATCCGCATAGAACCATCCTTGTTCTTCAAAAATAAGACAGGAGCACCCCAAGGTGACACACTAGGCCGAATGAAGCCCTTATCAAGAAATTCCTGTAACTGCTCCTTCAACTCCTTCAATTCAGGAGGAGCCATGTGATATGGAGGAATAGAGATAGGTTGAGTTCCAGGCAACAAATCAATGCCAAAATCAATATTTTTGTTGGGTGGCATGCCTAGAAGATCAGCTGGAAACACATCTGGAAAGTCCCTCACAACTAGAACTGACTCAACTGTAGGGATATCAATACTGACATCTCTCACATAAGCAAGATACGCGTCACACCCCTACTAAACCATTCGTTGATCTTTAAGAAATGAAATAACTTTGCTGGGAGTATACTCTAAGGTACCTCTCCACTCTAATCGCAGTAAACCTGGCGCAACCAGCATCACAGTCTTAGCGTGACAATCAACAATAGCATTATGTGGCGACAAGTAGTCCATGCCCAAGATAACATCAAAGTCAACCATGCTGAGTAATTATAAATTGGGTCTGGTCTCAAAACCACTAAGAGTAATCATACACGGCCGATACACGCGGTCCACAGTAAGAGAATCTCCCACATGAGTAGACACATAAATAGGGAAACTCAAAAAATATCGAGATACGCCCAAATATGGGGAAACATAGGAATATATAGAGCCTGGGTCAAATAATAACGACGCATCTCTACAACAAACCAGAATAATACATGTAATGACAAAGTCGGAAGAAACTACCTCTGTACGAGCCGAAAGAGCATAATATCTGGCTTGCCCCCCCCAGGGCAACCTCAACCTCCTAGACCTCCACCTCGAGCTGGCTGAGTAGGTGGGGTGGTAGGTGGTGCTATAATCATAGCCTGAGGAACCGGTGGAGCACGTGGTGGCTGAGAAGTCTGTGGAGGTGCACCCTTCCTAAGTCTGGAGTAATCCTTCACCATATGGCGATTATCGCCACACTCAAAACAACCCCTCGGAGGGTGGATACTATTACTGACTCGGGCTAGGTCTGCTGGATTAGCCATTAAAAATACCGCATGCAGGAGGCACACTAGATACTGGCAGTGCATAATAAGGCTCATGGGGCCTAGAAGGGATAGGAATACCACTGGCAGTTGGAAGAGCTGAATGAATGAGGCGACTCACATAACCCATACCATGTCGAACTACAGCTCGGGCACGAGTATCATCGTAAGTGCCAGACTCTCGAGACCTCTTGTCCTCCCTATCCTCTCTATCCCGGGAAAGCATGCCCTAAAATTTCCTGGCAATACTCATAACCTGCTGATAAGAAATATCCATCTCTAACTCCCTGACCATACTAATCTGGATACTGGGGTGGACTCCCTCAATAAACCGCCAAACCCTCTATCGAACAGTGGCAACCAAGGCCGGTGTATGTCTGGCCAAATCACTGAAGCGGACTGCATACTATGACACAATCATAGCACCCTGGTGCAACTGTTCAAACTCCACGCGACATGAGTCTCTGAGGCTCTAAGGGACATACTATCTCAAAAACATATCCGAGAACTGCGTCCATGTAAGTGAAGTTGCCTCATCTGGACTACTCAACTCATAAGCACGTCACCACTGATAGGATACTCCTCTAAGCTAGAATGTAGTAAAAGAAACCCCACTCGTTCCCATAGTACAGAGAATACAATGACACTCCTCCAGAAAAACTTGAGCATCATCCATCGCCAATCCGCTGAAGGTAGGTGGGTGGTACTTCTTGTACCTCTCAAGTCTGAGTTGCTCCGCCTTACAAATGGTTGTCCTAGTCTCATGCTAAACTGGAGCTACCAGCTGCATCAGTATAATATATGAACCCGCTGCTCTACAGTATCGACAATGGGAGTTTGTGCTCCTCCCCCGACCTGAGATGTGGCAGGAGCAAGTGGAATCAATCCATCATGAGCTAAGGTGCTGAACATGCTCAAAATCTGGGCTAAGGTCTTCTGGAGAGATGGTGCAGCAACAGGTGTCCCAGGTGTCTGCCCTCCAGTTGGAGCTACTAGGGGCTCCTCTGTAGCAGCTCGTGCAGGTGCTCTGGCTGCACCGCGTGGATGTCCTTAGCCTCTACCCCGGCCCAGACCTCTCGCGTCTCTAACGTGTGCCTGGTCATTAGATCCAAATGTACGTGTCCTCACCATCTGTGAGAATAGAATACAAAAGTTTAAAATTTTGAAGTCAACAATTTCGCACGACAAGGAATCAAAGAAATGAATTTTTTTCCTAATGGTTCCATAGTCTCCCGAAGATAAATACAGACATCTTTGTACTGATCCGTGATTCTCTACTAAACTTGCTTGTGACTCACGACACCTATGAACCTAGATCTTTGACACCATCCTGTCACGACCCAAACTGCCTCCGTATAATGTCGTGATGACACTTAGTATCTACGACTAGGTATGCTTAACAAATTACGGAAATAACAATAGCAAAGTAAAACTTGGAAACTAACAGCAGTGGATAACTGAATAACTAGTAACAATGCCGCTCGACTTGTACAATAACCAATACTCTATAATATACAGTCCTCCCAAAACCCCGGAACATCATAAGTCAAAAGGTACTAAAAGGAAATAGTATCTCTATACACCAGAGTCTAGTAAAAAGAAATGCAGGAAGTGTTTGACACAAGGGAGAATAGAGGGGGACTTCGAGGTCTGCGGACGCGGCAGATATACCTTGCTCCAAAGCTGTCTCGACTCACTGATAATGCGGCTCATAACGAGCACCTGAATTTGCACACAAAACATGTGCCGAAGAGTAGCATGAGTATACCACAATTAGTACCCAGTAAGTGCCAAGCCTAACTTCGGTGAAGTAGTAACGAGGTAAGGTCAGACCCACTGCTATATAATAAATAAAGAAGAAGAATATAATAGTATAATAAGAGACTGTAATTTAACAAAAATAAAGTATAACAAGATAACAGTGCAACACACAGGGATAAACAGTAGGGGATCTCCCGAGATACCGTCTTATAGTCCCAAAATAAATATGCAGGGAGAACTCCCGAGGTACTGCCTCGTAGTATTAAAAGTAAATATATAGGGAGAACTCCCGAGGTACCTCCTCGTAGTCTCAAAACTAAATGTGCAAGGAGAACTCCCGAGGTACCGCCTCGTAGTCTCAACAGTAAATGTGAAGGGAGAACTCCCGAGGTACCGCCTCGTAGTCTCACAAGTAAACGTGCTGGGAGAACTCCTGAGGAACCGCCTCGTAGCGTCAAAAGTAAATACACAGTTCAAACCGATAAATACAATAGTTAACATCAAGATTTCTACATTTATACTGATAAAGAATAAGGAAAAATAGGAAATCCACTAGGCATGCTTCACAGAGTTCAAATAAGAAGTTAAATCACGTAGATATGCAAAATTAGAATAAACAGGATAACTACACATATTGGAATATCTCAATAAAGAATGAAAACACATTAATACTCATTTAAAAGTCATAACTCAAATTAAAGGAAAAAGCAGATTACTACTCAGTAAAATAAATCAGATTTTACAACACATAGCTCGTGTACGTAATCGTCACCTCACATACACGAACCTCGCATATCACGCCAGTACCAAATCCTAATAGTGTTTCCCCCACACAATATTAGGCAAGTCACTTACCTCGAACCAAGCTCAATCAATCGGTAACAATGCCTTTTCCATGAATATCCAACTCCGAATGGCCCAAATCTAGCCAAAACCTATTATATATCATACATATAACTATAATAGACTAATCTAATTAATGAAATGAATATTTTAACAAGAATTTCGAAAATCGTCATAAAACGTCGACCCAGGACCAAGTCTCGGAATCAGGCAAAAATCACAAAATCCGAAAGCTCATTCACTCACGAGTCCAACCATACAAAATTTATCAAAATCCGGCCTCAAATGACCAATCAAAACCCAAAATAAAATTCTTCAATACCTAGCCTCAAACTCCGAAATTCCACCTTAAACACACACTAACTAGGTGTAAAAATAAATGGGGAAACAAGATTATTGATAAAACAAATAATCACAACGGACTTACCTCACGAAATCCCTCGAAAATGCCAAAGCCGAGCTCAAAATGTTACAAATGAGCAAAAACTCGCAACCCCTTTGTTTTTTGTACTGTCTAGGGGTTTCCGCTTCTGCGAGATTTTTAGCCGCATCTGCGGTTTCGCAGATGCGAGAAATTCCTTAGCTCCAGCGGCTTCATCGCTTCTACGGACAAGAAGTCCGCTTCTGCGAAGCCATCTGCCCCCATTTCCGCTTTTGCTATCGAACCTTCGCAGGTGCGATACCGCTTCTGCAGACTAACCATCTGCACCTACGACCACTGCCTCACCATCCCCTTGTCTGCTTCTGCGAACTCACACCTGCGAGCCAATGTCCGCAGGCGCGATTGCAGCAGATGGTAGAACTTTCAGATTTTCCTTCCAAGTCCGAATTCAATTCGTTAACCATCCGAAACTCACCCGAGGCCCCCGGGACCTCAACCAAACATACCAACAAGTCCTAAAATACCAAACGAACTTAGTTGAGACCTCAAATCACATCAAACAATGCTAAAACGATGAATCACCCTCTGATTTAAACTTATTGAACTTGAAACTTTAAATTTCTACAATCGATGCCGAAACCTATCAAATCACGTCTGATTAACCTTAAACTTTGCACACAAGTCATAATTGACTTTATGAACCTACTCCAACCTCTAGAATCGGAATCCGACCCCGATATCAAAAAGTCCACTACCGGTCAAAATCTCCAAAAATTTTCCAATTCAAACCTAAATTAGGTACATACCTCAAATTCACAGTGCGAACACATTCCGAAGTCCAAAATCACCCAACGAAGCTAACGGAACCGACGGAACTCCATTCCGGAGTCGTATTCACACAGTTTTGACTACGGTCAAAATCCTAAGATTTAAACTTCCATTTAGGGACTAAGTGTCCCAACACTCTGAAACTAAAAACAAGACCTCTCGGCAAGTCACATAGGGTATAAAAAGATATGGGGGATAAGTTAATAGGGGAGGGGTCGGATCGTTACACACCCTTATCGCTCCGCCCAGACAATATTCCAACACACATAACCACAGTGAAATGCCACCCTTATACCCATGTAATATCAACAGTGGTATGCCACCCTTATCCGTTGCATAACAGTAATCTAAATCACACAACAATTTACACGGATATTACCACGATAACACAAAATAACAATTCATATTATAAATTTCCCATAGGCCACAACCAATTCCAAACATGCAACAAAATCAATTAATTTTACAGCAAATAGCCCAAGGCTCCACACAACGAATATAAACCTCGAAAATTACAACAAGGAAGGAAAATTAACTCAGCATGACACAACACCTTCTTTAGTCCAAATATTTTAAAAATATATTAGTACCTCAATTTAAACTTATTTAATAAATTATTTGCATACGGAAAAATTTATAATATAATTATTTCTAGGAAATATCAAATCAACAAATACACGAAATTCTCATAAAATTTCAAGTCACAATCACACCAAATTATCATATAAATACAAACTCAACAAACAAAGAATGAGGCATGACAAATCAAGGATTTACTAAATTTCAACAATTTTGCAATATAATACATAACGGTGTCTACAAATGTTTAACTGATATAGTTTTCACATATAAACCAAGTACGTACTCATCACCTCGCGTACATGATTTTTCAATCACACAATTTCCACATAAGACTAAATGCCTAGGGAAAATTTCTCCACACAAGGTTAGGTAAGATACTTACCTTTTTGAAATTAGACCGATATTCTAAAATTTCCTTCTTTCTTGAATTGACCTCCGGACAGCTCAAATATATCCAAATTAATTCAATTCAGTCAAAACTAATTATAGGAATTAATTCCATATGAAAATACAACTTTTCCAACAAAATCCGAAATTTAGCTCAAAAATCGCTTGTGGGGTCCATGTCTCGAAATCCGACAAAACTTACAAAATCCGAAAACCCATTCAATTATGAGTCCACCATACCAATTTTATCAAATTTCGATAATAACTGGACCTCCAAATCTAAAATTTTCGTTCTTGAAAAGTTTTACAAAAATCTTGATTTCTTCCATTTAAATCCGAAATAAATGATGAATATAACCATGTATTTATGGAATATAATCACTTTTGGATATAGGGAACTTACCCATGTCGAATTCATGAAGAAATCCACAAAATCGCCTAAGAACCGTGCTCCAAAAGTCCAAAACGAAATGAAGGTAATTACTATTTTTGGTCCTTATGTTTCTGCCCATCCGTCACTAAAAGTCCACACCAAAACTTGCTTGCACCAGCAACTATTTTTCCAAATTTCAACATTTTTAGTTCAATTCCCCACATCAAACACCACCCACAACCTGTCTACGGAGCCTCTAAGTATCACACAAGAGTATATTGGAAGTGTCGGCAACAAAGCCCCGCCTATACCTCAAAACACAATGTACAACTCAAATGACATCCACAATGTACAACTCAAATGATATCAAGCCCAGAATAGAGTAGGGCTTACCAAAACCTATTGAACAGAGAGTGACTACTAACTGTAACGACTCGACCGGTCGTTTTGAGCATTTGCACTTTGCTCGGTGGTTTGCGGGCATGGGTAGCCCCTTATGATGTATTATGACTTATGTGAGTCATCGATTTTGGATATCAGGTTATTCGGGATTGATATGGGGAAATGATATTCAACTAGGAGCTTTAAATATGAAATGTTTGACCAAATTTTGACTATTGAGTAATCGATCTAGGATTTGGATCTTTATGGTTCGGTTAGCTCCATTAGATCATTTTGGACTTAGGAGCATGCCCGGAATGTAATTTGGAAGTCCGTGGTGGAATGAGGCTTGAATTGGCGAAACTAGAAATTTTATGATTTTTGGTCGGCTGTGAAAAATTTGATATCGGAGTCGGAATGGAATTCTGAGAGTTGGAGTAGGTTCGTAGTGTCATTTGTGACGTGTGTACAAAATTTGAGACCATTCGGACGAGGTTTGATAGGTTTCGGCATCGGTTGTGAAAGTTTGAGGTTTCAAATCCATTAAGCTTGAATTGGTGTGTGATTCATGTTTTGTTATTGTTTGAGGTTATTCGAGAGCTCGATTGAGTTGGTATAGTATTTTAGGACTTGATGGCACATTTGGTTGGGGTTCCGGAGGCCTCGGGTGTGTTTCGGGTGAGTTTTGAGCGAGTTCGAGCATTACCGGAACTCAGGCATGGTTATGGTGCTTAATTTTCGCGGACGGCGGAATAATTTCGCTGAGGGAAGAGGAGGGGGCGTGGACCGCATAAATTTGGTCGCGGAGGCGCTCCAGGGAAGATCTGCAAATTCGCTGGTCTGACTTCGTGAGCCTATATCTTAGATCTACAAGGAATTTTGAGATAATTCAAAAATAAAAGTTGTAGTCCTTCGTGTCTAGTTTCCAGAAAGCTAAAGAAATCATCATTTGGACATCTGTAGAGAAAGTTATGGCCAAACATACTAAAGCCTATCACTACAGCCACTAGAAGCGCAGACATCACTACTTTTGCGCGACCGCAGGGGTTGGATTTTTGCGGCCGCGCCTGGATTTTCACGGTCAGCATAGTGGAGATCGGAGAGTGCACTATATAAATGGGGTTAGGGGCATTAATTCACATTTTTGACCTAGGGAGCTCGGTTTGTGGCGATTGTTCGAGGGTTTTTCATGAAATTCATCGGGGTAAGTGATTCTAACTCGGATTTGGTTAATGTTCATTAATATATCAATGATTTCATCATTTGATTAGTACTTTGAGGTAGAAATTTGGGGAAAACTGTAGAAACTTCAAAAAATGAATTTTTGGGATTTGAACATCGAATTGGAGTCGGATTTGAGTGAAACTAGTATGGTTGGACTCGTGAGTGAATGAGTTTCCTAGTTTTGTGAATTACGTCGGATTTCGAGATGTGGGCCCAGGGGTTGCGTTTGACCTATTTCGGGATTTGTGGTTTAATTTGATAAATTTCATATGGGATTCATTCCTTTAGCATATATTGATGATAATATACTGAATTTGGATAGATTCAGAGTATTTGGAGGCCGAATCGAGGGGCAAGAGCATTGCGGTCTAGAGTTTTGTTCTGTTTGAGGTAAGTAATGATTATAAATCTAGTCCTTAGGGTATGAAACTCCGGATTTCGTATCAATCTACTATTTTGAAGTGACGCACTGTTGGAGATTGTGATTTGGTCTGTCCCGTAGTAACTGTAAAGTTGCATATTTTGTTGAAACTAAATGATACTTATATGTTTTAGAAAGAGTTTATGTAAATTGGGGTGAATGCCATGTTTTGGGCCTTGTGCCCGTACTGTGTGGACCCTTAGGGGTCTTTTCTTACTATCCTCTCACTGTTTTTGATTGGAAATCTATACCCAGTCATGATTATACTTTTTTACTGCATAACTCAGTTTTTGTTACTCGATTTTGATGCATATAAATATTGTTTTCACTAAAATGCCCAAGTGGATTGAGAGTTTTATGACTGAGTGAGGCTGAGGGCCTCATTGTGAGGATATATTTGGGATCGGGTTGCACTCTGCAGTAGGTCATGTTGGCTTTATATATGTTATTACTATTATATGGATCGGGGTTGCCCGCCTACAGTAGGCCTTATTGGCTTATTATGGCATATGAGTTGTCCGTACGGATTCTGATATGCTATTATAGCACATGAGTTGTCGGTGCAACACATGAGTTGTCCGTGCAGCACGTTAGTTGTCTGTGCAGATTATAGCGCTTGGGCTGGAAGAGCCCCTCTGGAGTCTGTACACACCCCTAGTGAGCACATGTACCTACTTAGTGCGACTGTCGAGTGCCGAGTGCCGAGTGATGAGTGACTGGGAGGCATAGTGATTGTGGGGTATGCCCGAGTGGCATCAGTGATTGTGAGGTCTGCCCGAGAGGCATGAGTGATTGTGAGGTTTGTCCGAGGGGCTGTATACGAATGATGTAGCTTGAGGGGCTGTTTATGATTTAATCATTTTTGCTCATCTTTGCATTCGGCCTCTGTTTGAAAAACTGTTCAAAAATATCGTTAAATAATTTTACTGGAATTGGGTTTAAACGAGATGTTTTGATTAAAACCCTGATTTTTAAAGCATGTGGTATTTTACTGAGATTTCATGATATGAACTTTATATGCTTTATTGCTTGTCATACTGCTCAGTCTTTATTTATTGTTGTTACTTACTGAGTTGGCGTACTCACGTTACTCCCTGCACCTTGTGTGCAAATCCAGGTGTAGCTGGACACGGTAGCGGTTGTTGATTATTCCGGTTGCAGATTTTCTCGGGGATAGCAAGGTAGTTGTTTGGCAATCTCAGCCCCTACTCTTCTCCCTCTTATCTGCCTTTAGTTGTATTTAGTTATTTTCCAAACTATGTTAGTCTCGATATTGTTAGACGAATTGTAGAAGATGCTCATGACTAGTGACACCCCGATGCCGAGCTTTTTTTTCCACACTTTTGCTTTGATTTGAACTCCTTTACGAGGGTTTTTATGTTAAATAGCCTTAAAATTACCTTTGAAATGAAAAATATCGGTTGTTTGGAAAATGGGTCGGCTTGCCTACTTCGACGATAGGCGCCATCACAACAGGGTTAGTTTGGGTCGTGACAGATTGGTATCAGAGCTCTTGGTTACATAGGTCTCACGAGTCATTAGCAGGTTTATTAGAGTCTTGCAGATCGGTACGGAGACATCTGTACTTATCTATGAGAGGCTACTGAACTCTTAGAAAAATTTCACTTTCTTGTATTTTATCGTGCGAAATTGATTCAGCTTGAAACATAACTCTTTGAATTCCTTCCATGCATTCGTATGCGCACATGAGCGCTCGATATCGGTTGTGCAAAGAAAACTTGTACTTTTCATGGATGAGGTGCGAGGGGTGATCTTAGCATGTTGATGATGGGCCAGTCTGGAGGACTTGAGGCCGGATTTTGTCTGTGTCTTGAGTGTTGAGATTTTGATTGTGTGAGCACGTACATTTGGGACTTATATGTCCGTTTGTGTCCTTATTGGTGGGATTTTGTGACTGGGTGACTATGTGGTGAGTATGATTTGACGGTGAGATGTGTTTCGGTTGTTTGAATGTGACAAGAAGAGTTGGATGGAGATGTAGCGCGAGCTATTGGGTGCTTGACTTCTGTCTTGAGTTGACGTATGGCCTCGAGTTGTGGGTGTATGGAAGGACCTCTCATGTAGTTTAGTTGTGGAGTGAAGTGGATCTTCATGTTGTGTTATGAGCTCTTGGTAATGTCATTTGGGCTGACCAATGCCCCAGCAGCATTCATGCATTTGATGAACAGTGCATTCCAGCCGTATGTGGACTCCTTTGTTATTGTATTCATTGATGACATCCTGGAGTACTCACGTAGCCAGGAGGATCATATTCAGCATTTGAGGATTGTATTACAGAGATTGAGGGAGGAGAAGCCTTATGCAAAGTTCTCCAAGTGTGAATTTTGGCTTAGTTCAGTAACATTATAAGGACACGTGGTGTCCAGTGAGGGTATTCAGGTGGTCAGACGAGTGGGGGGGTGAGCTTTCAGAAGCCCAAGACTGCTTTGACCACAGCTCCAGTGTAGTTCTGCCATCAACTTCAGGTTCTTATACGCGTATTGTGATACCTTGAGGGTAGGCATTAGTTGTGTTTTAATGCAGGACGATAAAGTGATTGCGTAATAGCTATGATTCGTGGAAGGGTATAGAGAGATATCAGTTTGAGGCTAAGCAGGTGGGGTTATATCCTGCAGGTGTCCTGAGGTTGTGTGATCCTTGTGTTGTTTTGTAGTAAGTTCTCTTTTACCAGCAAATGATATATGTTGCAATTTGAGTTTAGATTGCTTGAGGAAGTTGGCATGTCTATTACAATGGTGAATGCGAGATTTGCAGATGATTTGAGGTATTAGACGGTTTGTGTTATATAAACTTATGAAGGATTTAGTTGAATCTCACTACGATATTATGGTAGTGATAGCGTATGGGCATTGTGAGTTATTGTTTGTCTTGATCTATAGCTTTGAGCCAAGTGGGGGAGTCTTCCAATGATAAGTGGATTGCACGATTATGTGTTGTATTGGTTTCAATTCGAAGTATACTGGTGAATCAGCTATGACCTACAGAGGTGGAGTTTGGGAATGACTCGAGTAATAGAAATTTTGGATACCGGTTGTATTATACTCCATGGGAAAATGGGTTTTATTGAATGATTGATATGTATCTGTAAAGGGTGTAGTGTGTGTGGAGTAGGAATTTGCTTGGTTTCTTAGGGGTGTGGGTTACTCCCTTGGGTATTGGTATATTAATGGGGGCACAGATCGTTTGGTCTGCTTGGTCGGTCTAATAGGGATTTGAGCAGACTAAATGACTCTCGAGAATGGTTCTGATGGATTAAAGATTTATGTGCAACAATTGGGGATCTTCAGGATGTGTATTTAGCTTTAAATTGAGATTCGCGTTGGATGGTGTCAAGACTTGTGGCATTTCTAGATCTTTATGGATTCTACACTTCGGTATCAGGAAAGAGGAAAAATAGTTCGATTTCATAAAAAGTCTCCTTAGAGTAAGTGTTTGACGTGTGGTACTTTTGGGGTGCTTAAGAGAATATTCAGCGGCTTATGAGCCTTAGGGCGGTGTGGTTTGTGCTAGGGTCTCGCGTGGTGATTTGTGGGTTGAGGATTTTGGTATTATGGCAAGGGGAAGAATAAATTTGAAGGTAACTCAGAAGGAACTCGGAGAGATAGGCTAACTTGGTAGTAGGTTGGATCGGCCTGGTAATGAGTAAGATCGATTCTTCGGGTGCTTATGCTGTGGTAAGGTTCTACATGTGTTTCGTGGTAATGCTCTTGGGTTTTGGCGACCTGCGTAGCTTGTTAAGTTAGAGAGATTCAGTCCTAACGGGTTGGTTTAGTGCAAATGGAATTCGGAGAGTTCTTGATGGTCTCTACCATGGTTTGAGGTGTATATTTCCTACTGGTGCGTGGGGCATGTGGCGTATTGTAATTTTTTTCTCCAAAATGAAATCGAATGCAAAGTTCTTAGCTAATTGAGTATGTAGCTGCTTCCGACTCATAGTGGACTTTAAGATTTGTCGTATCTTTCTTATGGTGGCATAATGGGTGCGATGTGGGGTGTAGTGTTGAGATTGGCGTGTGCAAAGTCACTATGCGGTTTTGAAAGGAAGGTCTTGATTTCTTAGGCAGCAGGGACGATCTCAGGTGACCAGATAGATGATATTACTTCTAAATATGGCTTGATGAGAGTGTAAGTTTCACAAGAGACACTGTGTTTTGATTTATGGATACTTCATTGGTGTGGTGGTACTCTACTCGTTGGTCGGCTGCTGATATACAAATATTTCCTTGTAACACATACGGAATTATAGGGGGTATCCCTCATGGTAGGGTCGTGTATTGGAGATGTATTAGACATTTAGACGGGGGAGTTGAGATCGAATATGGTGATTTGTGTGCTCTATGGATTTGGGGACTAGGAACTCTAATGAGTAGATAATTTCATAGTTGTTGGCTGTGGGGACATAGCCAAGGTTAGTCAGAGGTTAGTGTGTGTTGTGATTCAGTCGTTGTTGGGCTTATTTGTGTTTTGGAATGAGTTATGAGTTACTCTTCCATGCTACGATGAGTTATGATCCGTTGGTTTTAGGCACACATGGAGCGGTTCTATTGTGGTCTCATAGTGGAATTTGAGTGAGATGAGTAATTGGGTATTGCATGATTGAGCCGTATTGGTTATGTTCCTTCGGGCTTCGTGTAGAATCATACCGTCTGTTCCTCCATGGTTATGGTAATGCACTTTGAGTACTGGATATCAAATTTTGCGTGGTGATTGATTTTGAGCATTGTGACTTGAGGTATTTCATGAGGACCGGTGTTTGGATGGGGTCGCGCATTAAACGAAGTCATGTGGGGATATGATCTTTGTGTTAGATTTTGTGTGTTATCATGCTACGGTGCGAGATGGGTTGTTAGCATCACGTTGTGGCGGTATTTGTTGAGCTTGCGGGACAGTTCTCTCGCTTGGGTAATTTTCTATGTTTGAGTACACTTGGCTTGTTGCATATTGGTGCACGGATTGCACGGGTTGTGGCTTTAGATTGTATTGATGTGGCATATTACCTGAGTGGTTGTGATGGATGAAATGAGGTCATTGGACCTAGAATGGGTGCTATCGGATCTGATTGCGGTATATTTGGGAGGATATTGATGTTGATCGGCTTAGAAATTTGGCTATAGTTCCTATCAAAGGAGAGGGAGATCCACTTGTTGATGCGATGAATGGTTATTGGTTCTTGCATGTTGCTTTCATCATTGGCATGATATGAAGGTGTTTGAACGGGTCTCTATTTGATAATAGGTTTATTACCGGAATTGGGTTGTTCTGAGAAGCCACTATGATCATAAATTATCGCTACGAGTGTTTGAG
Source organism: Nicotiana otophora (assembly GCA_000715115.1). Classification (NCBI taxonomy): domain Eukaryota; kingdom Viridiplantae; phylum Streptophyta; class Magnoliopsida; order Solanales; family Solanaceae; genus Nicotiana; species Nicotiana otophora. The sequence goes on along the minus strand of AWOL01S0009803.1, from coordinate 125,288 downwards.
TTATGTGAGATATCATGTGATTTCATCTTGAGTTATGGCTCTGGTTGGGTACAACTTGTTCGAACTTACACAGTGTGTAGATGCGAGATTCTGATCGTATAGAAAATATCGGATGCTGAAATTGGATTCTAAGGCTTATGGGCTAGGTTGGATGAAGAAATTTCAGTTATGTTATGTTATCAAACCTATATGGGATAGGGTAACGTGGGATCACCCCCGGATATGTGCATGGTAAGATTACACGGCAATTTTGATGGTGTTTGGAACAACTATGGGAACGTTCGAGGACGAACGCATGTTTAAGTGGAGGGGGATGTAACGACCCGACCAGTCATTTTGAGCATTTTCACTCCGGTGGTTTGCGGGCATGGGTAGCCCCCTATGATATATTATGACTTATGCGACTAATCGATTTTGGTTTTCAGGTTATTCGGGATTGATATAGGGAAATGATATTCAACTAGGAGCTTTAAATATGAAATGTTTGACCAAATTTTGACTATTGAGTAATCGATCTTGGATTTGGATCTTTATGGTTCGGTTAGCTCTGTTAGGTAATTTTGGACTTAGGAGCGTGCCCGGAATATAATTTGGAAGTCCGTGGTATAATTAGGCTTGAATTGGGAAAACTGGAAATTCGGTGATTTCCGGTCGGCAGTGGAAAATTTGATATCGGAGTCGAAATGGAATTCCGAGAGTTGGAGTAGGTTTGTAGTGTCATTTGTGACGTGTTTGCAAAATTTGAGGTCATTCAGACGAGGTTTAATAGGTTTTGGCTTCAGTTGTAAAAGTTTGAGTTTTCAAGTCCATTAAGCTTGAATTGGTGTGCGATTCATGTTTTTGTTATTGTATGAGGTGATTCGAGAGCTCGATTGAGTTGGTATGGTATTTTAGGATTTAATGGCATATTTGGTTGAGATTCTGGAGGACTCGGGTGTGTTTTGAGTGAGTTTTGAGCGAGTCCGGGAATTACCGGAACTCAGGCATGGTTCTGGTGCTTAATTTTCGCAAATAGTGGCAAACTTTCGCTGAGGGCGGAGGAGGGGGCGCGGACCGCATAAATTTAGTCGCGGAGGCGCTCTAGGGTAGATCTGCAGATTCGTTGGTCTGTCTTTGTAAGCCTATATCTTTGATCTACAAGGAATTTTGAGATGATTCAAAAATAAAAGTTGTATCCCTTCGTGTCTAGTTTCCACAAAGCTAAAGAAATCATCATTTGGACATCTGTAGAGAAAGTTATGGCAAAAATACTAAAGCTTGTCACTACAGCCACCAGAAGCGCGGACAACGCTACTTTTTCGCTACCGCAGGGGTTGGATATTCGCGGCCACGCCTGGATTTTCGCGGTCAGCATAGTGGAGAGCAGAGAGTGCACTATATTAATGGTGTTTAGGGCATTATTTCACATTTTGGACCTAAGGAGCTCTGTTTGTGGCGATTGTTCGAGGGTTTTCAAGACATTTATCGGGGTAAGTGATTCTAACTCGGATTTGGTTTATATTCTTGAATATATCAATGCTTTCATCATTTGATTAGTACTTTGAGGTAGATATTTGGGGGAAATTGTAGAAACTTCAAAAAATATATTTTTGGGATTTGAACATCGAATTAGAGTCGGATTCGAGTGAAACTAGTATGGTTGGACTCATGAGTGAATGAGTTTCCTACTTTTGTGAATTCCATCGGATTTTGAGACGTGGGTCCAGGGGCCGGGGTTGACCTATTTTAGGATTTGTCATTTAATTTGATCATTTTCATATGGGATTCATTCCTTTAGTGTTTATTAATGATAATATACTGATTTTGGATAGATTCGTAGTATTTGAAGGCCGAATTGAGGGGCAAGAACATCGCGGGCTAGAGTTTTTTCCGGTTTGAGGTAAGTAACGATTATAAATCTAGTCCTGAGGGTATGAAACCCCAGATTTCATTTCAATCTACTATTATAAGGTGACGCACATACAAGGTGACGGGCGTGTGGGCGTGCACTTTTGGAGATTGTGTCTTGGTCTGTTCCGTAGCAACTGTAAAGTTGTATATTTTGTTGAAACTAAAGGATACTTATATGTTTTAGAAATAGTTTCTGTAAATTGGGAAGAATGCCATGTTTTAGGCCTTGTGCCAATGCTGTGTGGACCCTTAGGGGCCTTTTCTTACCATCCTCTCACTATTTTCGATTGAAAATCTATACTCAGTCATGGTTATACATGTTTACTGCATAACTCAGTTTTTATTACTCGGTTTGGATGCATTTAAATGTTGTTTTGGGTTGAATACCCTATTTTCACTGAAATGCCCGAGTGGCTTGAGAGGTTTATGACTGAGTGAGGATGATGGCCTAATTGTAAGGATATTTTTGGGATCGGACTGCACGTCGCAACATGTCATGTTGGCTTTATATATGTTATTACTATTATATGGATCGGGGTTGCCCATCTACAGCAGGCCTTATTGGCTTATTATGGCACATGAGTTGTCCGTGCGGATTCTGATATGGTATTATCGCACGTGAGTTGTCCGTGCAGCACATGAGTTGTCCATGCAGATTATAGTGCTTGGGCTGAAAGATCCCCTCCGGAGTCTGTACACACCCCCAGTGAGCGCAGGTACCATTGAGTGCGATTGCTGACTGCCGAGTGCTGAGTGACTGGGAGGCATAGTGATTGTGGGGTATGCCTGAGTGGCACGAGTAATTGTGAGTTATGCCCGAGAGGTATGAGTGATTGTGAGGTTTGCCCGAGGGGCTGTATATGAGTGATGTTGCCCGAGGGGCTGTTTATGATTTTATCATTTTTCTTCATCTATGCATTGGGCCTCTGTTTGAAAAACTGTTGAAAAATATCTTTAAATAATTTTACTGGAACTGGGTTTAAATGAGTTTCAAACCCTGATTTTTAAAGCATGTTGTATTTTACTGAGATTTCATGATATGAGCTTTATATGTTTTATTGCTCGTCACTACTGCTCAGTCTTTATTTATTGTTGTTACTTACTGAGTTGGAGTACTCACGTTACTCACTACACCTTGTATGCAGATCTAGGTGTAGCTAGACACGGTAGCGGTTGTTGATTAATCCAGTTACAGATTTTCTCGAGGATAGCAAGGTAGTTGTTTGGCGATCGTAGCCCCTGATCTTCTCCCTCTTATCTTCCTTTAGTTGTATTTAGTTATTTTTTAGACTATGTTAGTCTCGATATTGTTAGACAAATTGTAGCGGATGCTCATGACCAGTGACACCCCGATGTTGGGCTTTGCTTTCCGCACTTTTGTTTTGATTTGAACTCCTTTACGAGGGTCTTTATGTTAAATAGCCTTGAAATTACCTTTGAAATGAAAAATATCGGTTGCCAGGAAATGAGTCGGCTTGACTAGTTCCACGATAGGCGCCATCACGACAGGGTTAGTTTGGGTCATGACACTAACGAGGACCAAAGCTGCCTGCTGATTAACCACCTGCATCCATTAAAGATGCAGCGCCCCTGACAAAAGGGATGTTAGTACATATGGAATAGTGCTAGTATGTAAAGCTAATTATCCCCTTTCAAAATAGAATGCCAATATAAGAAATAAAAAACCATAGAAGTAGGAAGTCACAATCAACAATATACATATGCCCAGTTAAAACATAGCATTTTTCAAAATACGAAATAATATATATTTTTGGTTGGGAGATCTTTAGCACCAAAATACCACCGTTCATAGTACCAATATTCACAATACCAATACCACTATACTTTTAGCACAGAGTTTGATCACGACCCGATATGCTAGGCCATCTCATTTCAGACAACAACCACAATAACTCTCAATACCAATACCACCGTATTTTTAGCACGGAGTCCGATCATGGCCCGATCGGCTAGGCCATCTTATTTGAAGACATCAACCACAATCACAATCTCAAGTACAATCATAATCTCTGTGAAAATATACCACTGTGAATCTAGCACGAAGTCCGATCACGACCCGATCGGCTAGGCCGTCTTATTTGAAGACATCAACCAAAATCACAATTTCAATTACAATTTCTAGCACAATCACCACCATGTTTGAGGCATGTCGTCAGATCACAACCCGATCGGCTAGGTCGTCTCACGTGAGACATCATACTTTTCTATCACCAATCACATCCCACATAAGGGGAATAACATTGTCGTATCAATCTCATCCCACATAAGGGTAAAACATGTTTTTTGATTTTCATACCAAGATAACATAAATACATATTTCATTTACCTCATGACCTTTCATATCGTATATAACTTCATTAGTACTTTTAACCACTTACAACATCATTATTTCATTTGCTCTCTTGGCCATACATATGATTTTTCATTCATGGCACAATGGTCGTATTTCATATTCCACACTTTCATTTCTTCCCTTTCATAGATCATCATCATAATTATCAAGAAATAGAATATTCCATAAATCACAACTATAAATTCATTAGTAATGAAGGCTTTAAACACAATGGATGTCTTTCCAAGAAATTGAGTAAAATGATTGGCAATCGAAGCACAAGTTAACTTCATACACAAGTAACACATCATTTATTCTTGAAATACGTTTCCCTAAAAAGGACAATACATAATTTTCACTCACAAATATGTAAGAATGCAAAACACATTAAAAATACACACAAAGCATAGCATTAGCTAACACAGCCACATATAGGCATCACTTGAGTTCATAAGCTTTTAGGCAATTCAATTATCGAAGTCAATTTTGGAATGGTTGAATCAAAGCTCATTTCATACTCTTTCACACATCATTTCATTTGATTGGCACCATTGGCCGCAAGTATAACTTTCACTTGTCAATCATCGCATTTCATACTTTTTCACATCTTTTCATTTCATTGGCACCATTGGCCATAAGTATAACGTTCACTCTTGGTACGTTGGCCATACTTTATATCCTCAATTCACTTATTTCACATCCAACCATCTTTATAGGTTATCAACAGTAAGACATTTCCAATCAAGACTTTAGGTACACATATGAGCAACTAAGATGCTTAAGCATATTGAGTTTTCTCACACAATGTTGCATCATAACCTTCATTTGAAACACAACTTAAAGACATAGCATTTTAACACATATCATTCTTGAACACATTCCCAAAAGATAACATAATGTGATAGGAACATTCGGAACATGTTTTGAATACTTAATTTTCGACACTTTGCTTATTCGGGACAATCAAATTTATTGGGAACAACTCGGAACATAGAATAAGGATCTTGAGACAACCATACTTCAAACTTATGAAAATATAATTGAACTCAATTCTAAGAAAGCAGTTTAGCCAACATACCTCGCTTTGAGCTTTCCATAAATTACTACAATATTCCGAAACTTCTTGCAATCCCAATCGATTTTGAGATATAACAAAATTGAACCATAATTAGGAAGATATTCATGGTTTCAGCTCATTTGAGCATTTTATCAATCACTAGGTGTGTAAATTTGGCTACAAGGTTCTCCTACAAGATTTCCTTCATTCCACAACCCAATCTTTACTTCTTTGAGCTCAACAATATTCTCACAAACCTTACTGGTACAAGAATATATACATAATACTATTACACCCAAGAATCATACTCCCAATCACTAATAATTTTCCCCAAACTCGAAATTGAAGACTAGGGGTTTGAATCTTACCTCTTAGATGAAGATCTTGTGATTAGCTTCCTTGATTCTTGAAAATTAGTGCAAGATTGGATGATTAGAATGTTAGGTTCCCTCCTTCTCTCTCTAAAATGCTCCTACATCTCTCTACAATCCTCAGAAAAATACCCCAAAATAAGCCCCAAAGATTATTAATCAAAATGGGGTCGGGTTATGAAAATAGAAAAATTAACCATCCGAAATCAGGTATGTTGTCGCATAATGGACCGTAGAATGGGTATGCAGGTCGCACGATACACCGCAGAATCGATGCCCATAAATGGGCTGTGCTGGCCAGGTCTGCGACCAGTTTTGTGATCGTATAACCTCTTTTGCGATCGCATAATTAATTTTGCGATAACAGAATTAGCCGCAGAATCACTTCTGCCAGCCTTTGATAATTTGGTCATTACTTCTTGTAGGAGTGTCCAAATGACAAACGGCATGAAGCATTACAAACTAGACACATATACCTTTCATTTGATAGGTAATACACCATATAAATCTTCATATCAAGTGAGTTATATCTGTTTAAAGATAGGCATTGTGCGAACTCACTTGAAACTTTAGTCTATGATGAAATTTCCAACTGGACATGGACCTAACGCTCTCCTTAGACCCCACATTACTTATAATATGCCTCGTACGCATATTATCGTATAAAATTGATATTCATTATATTAATAGTCCTCGTCCGCTCACAAAATAATATGATTAGCGCATATAAACTTTCTTAATAGCGCTTAAGTACTTATAAATTTTCTGGGGTGTTACATTCTCCCCCCACTTAAGAACATTCATCCTCAAATGTTTTACAAGTCCCGTCTAAGAATAGAGTTACCATCATTTTACCTCCAACCATTATACATAGGCACTTATGACTACATCGGTCTCATATATCCTTTCCAAAATTTCAACTTACTTATGGCCCTTAAAATTTGTCTATCTTTACAAATTCATAAAACTTTTGACAGAGTTTCCCCTGTAACTGGGCCTATCCACTTGCCAGATAATCACCAAAATCACCCTATCAACACATCCATAAATCTACAAAGCATCACAATGTATATCAACAGCACTAACCTCAACATTATATGCATTATATTATCAAGAGTGATATCTCGACATGAACTGCACATTTTTAAATCATAACACCTAGAAAGTACATTTCAACTCAAAACCAATTGCTATACAATCAAGCAAAAATATTTTCTTCCCACAACACTTTCGGCATTCAAGTTGACCTTCCCGACTTACAGACTTCGGCATAACACATTAACGTAGGCAATCCCATGTTCCAGACTTATCTAACAAGGATGGAAATTAGGTACGTTTCATAAGCTAACTATCAATTAACTTCACCTTTAATAACCTCCACTAAAACGATATACAAAGGATTTTCCAATTACCTTCTTAGACATAGACACATGAATCACTGGGTACACGGAGGACAATAATAGAGAAATATCATACTCATAGTTTAGCTTATTTCCTTCAAGATTTCATAAGGCCTGTTGTGATTACACATACTTTACCTTTATTGGCAATTCACATAACATATTCATAGAGAAACCCTTTAGAATAACCCGTTCACTTTTTTCAACTCTAAATATCCACGCCGAACACCCAAACTAAAAGTTTGGCGACCTCGAACAATTACTCTAAGATGTGCTAGCATGCATATGACTATAAACTTTTCTATCCAGTAAATTTGATCACAGGATGATGCTTCTTCTTTGACATATCTGAACCTTTAACTGTCACGACCCAAAACTAACCCCCTGTCGTGATGGCGCCTATCGTGGAACTAGGCAAGCCGACTCATTTCCAAAACAAACCGATATTTTCATTTTAAAGATAATTTCAAGGCTATTTACCATAAAACCTCCATTTAAAGAGTTCAAATCAAAGAAAAACAGAAGTGCGGAAACGAAAAGCCCGACATCGGGGTGTCACTAGTCATGAGCATCTACTACAATCTGTCTAACAATATCAAGGCTAACTCGGCCCGACAAATAGCTAAATATAACTAGAGGAAGATAAGAGGGAGAAGAGCAGGGGCTGCGATCGCCAAACAGCTACCTTGCTATCTCCAAGAAAATCTGCAACTAGAACACTCAATAACCGCTACCGTGTCTAGCTACACTTGAATCTGCACACAAGGTGCAAGGAGTAACATGAGTACGCCAACTAATTAAGTAACAACAATAAATAAAGACTGAGCAGTAGTGACAAGCAATAAAGCATATAACGTTCATATCAGGAAATACCTGTAAAATACCACATGCTTTTAAAAATCAGGATTTGAATCAAACATCTCGTTTAAACCCAGTTCCAGTAAAAATTATTTAAAGATATTTTTCCAACAGTTTTTCAAACAAAGGCTCAATGTAAAGATGAGCAAAAATGATGAAATCATAAACAGCCCCTCGGGCAAACCTCACAGTCACTCGTGCCACTCAGGCATACCTTACAATCACTCTTTCCACTCGGGCATACCTCACAATCACTCATGCCTCCCAGTCACTCAACACTCGGCACTCGCACTCAATAGGTACCTGCGCTCACTGGGGGTGTGTACAGACTCCGGAGGGGCTCCTTCAGCCCAAGCGCTATAATCTACATGGATAACTCACATGTTGTAATAATAGAGTATGTTGCAGGCGGGCAGCCCCGATGCACACTCATCCTCACAAATCAGGCCCTCGGCCTCACTCAGTCATAAACCTCTCAAGCCACTCAGGCATATCAGTAAAACAGGGCATTCGGCCCAAAATATTTATATGCATCAAAATAGAGTCATAAAACTGAGTTATGCGGTAAACAAGTATAAACATGACTGAGTATAGATTTTCAATTGAAAATCAATAAGAGGATAGTAAGAAACAGCCCCTAAGGGTCCAAACAGCACTGGCGCAAGGCCCAGACATGGCATTCAGCCTAATTTACAGAAATTCTTTCTAAAACATATAAGTATCATATAATTTCAACAAAGTATGCAACTTTACAGTTGCTATGGGACGGACCAAGTCACAAATCCCCAACAGCGCACGCCCACACGTCCGTCACCTAGCATGTGCGTCACTTCAAAATAGTAGAATGATACGAATCCGGGGTTTCATACCCTCAGGACTAGATTTATAATCGTTACTTACCTCAAACCGGTCAAATCTCTAACCCGCAATGATCTTGCCTCTGGACTCGGCCTCCAAATGCTCCGAATCTATTCGCAATCAGTACATTACGCGCTAATGGAATGAATTCCACAAGCAAAACTACAAAATTAGACCAAAACCCGAAATTTGGATCAAACCCGGCACTCGGGCCCACGTCTCGAAATCCGACAAAATTTACAAAACTAGAAAGCTCATTCACTCACGAGTCTAACCATACTAAATTCATCAAAATCCGACATCGTTTGGTCCTTCAAATCTTAAAATTACTCTCCAAATATTTCAAGCCCTAACCCCTCATTTTCACAAATTACCATGATTAAAAAATCGGGAAATCACCATATATACAAGTATTAGGGCTCAAGTAACTTACCTCAATGAAATCCCCTTGATTTCCTCTTCCAATCTCTCCCAAAAGCTCCAAAACCCGAGTTGAAATTGTGAAGAATGACCAAAATTCGAGAAGGGTTCTATTTATGGTTTCTGCCCAGGTTTTTCGCACATGCGGCCACTTTCTCGCACCCGCGCGACCGCACCTGCGGTCCACGAAGCCGCTCCTGCGCAACTCACTTAATCACCCAGATTCTGCACCTGCGGACCCCTTCCTCGCACCTGCGGACTCGCATCTGCGGTCTCAGGTGCGCATCTGCGAAACCAGTCCAACCTTCTCACCTCCGCATCTGCACTCAAGGCCTCGCACCTGCGGGCACGCAGATGCGGCCAATTCTTTGCACCTACGGGCTCGCAGATGCGGCCAATTCTTTGCACCTGAGATTCCAGCCTTGGCCCAGTGTCTCCCACACCTGCGCACTCCCCACGTGCACCAGCGGCCTCGCACCTGCGACCCTTTCTTCTGCAGGTGCGGAAATAGCAGAAACAGCAGCTCCAGCTGCAATTTCCAACTTCAACAAATCCGTTAACCACCCGGAATCACCCTGAGGCCCTCGGGACCTCAACCAAAAATACCAACAAGTCATATATCAACATATAAACTTAGTCTAACCTTCGAATCACTCAAAACAACATCCAAATACCAAATTACCCTCGGATTCAAGCCTAAGAACTTCTAAATTTTCAAATCCGGAAACAGATGCCGAAACCAACCAAACCATGTCCGAATAACCTCAAATTTTACACACATGTCACAAATGACACTACGAACGTACTCCAACTTCCGGAATTTCATCGCGACCCCGATATCAAATTTTCCACTGTCGACCGAAATCGCCAAATTTCCAATTTCGCCAATTCAAGCCTAATTCTACTACGGACCTCCAAATCACATTCTAGACGCACTCCTAAGTCCAAAATCACCTAACGGAGCTAACAGAACCATCAGAATTCAAATCCAAGATTGTTTACATATAGGTCAAATCCGGTTGACTTTTCCAACTTAAGTTCCTACTTAAGAGACTAAGTGTCTCAATTCACTCTGAAACCGCTCCGACCCAGAACCAACTAGCCCGATATAACATAATGTAGCTGAATAACGCAAAAATAAGTTTAAATGGGGAAAACGGGGTTATAACTCTCAAAATGACCGGTCGGGTCGTTACATTAACCCCCATAGGTTTACTATAAATAGGAATAACGAGGTTCGAGATTGGGCTGCAATTATTCAAGAATCCATCAATGTGCCGAGCACGACATTTCAGGAGGTTATATCCTAAGAGATATAAAGGTTACTGCCAAAAGTGCTGACACGGTTAATCATTGTGATGACATCATTGATTCGACACATGAGGCATAGAGTTTCCTAGTAGGCATTGATAATGTAGGGATCATGTTCATGATTATGGGATTTAAATAAATGAGTCATTTTAGACATGTGACATATGAGAGGCATGGTCGGGAGTTTAAAGACTTTAGCGTAAGTTATTCTTGGAATACTATGAGACATGAAAAGGACAACAACAATTGTTTCATTCCATACATTCATTGTTTGGCAATAGTAGGCCTCAAAAAGAGGTATCACTTATGTGACACCAGTTGCCTCTTGGAATGTAAGGAAAATCAATTAAACTTGAAATGCGAATATTCCAACACCCTGAATATGATATGGGTTTCAAGATACACGAAGTTGCATTAAGCTCTTAACTGTATTTGACACAAGCAATCTATGCCACAAACCCATGAGGATGAAAAAGAAGTTGAACATTTGTGAGATTATTATCATTCTGACAGCTTAATCCTTCATGATAGATGATTCTATATGAGAGGACTAGAGATACAATGAACTTTTCTTTCAAATCAATATGTTCTCATGTTACTAGATGGTGAAAAGGATTCATGATAATATACACAAAGGAACAAAGTGATTGTTCAAACCATAGGAGAAACATACACCAGAGAGAAAAGGAGTGGCTCAAGAAGGATCTCAACACTAGAATGCTTTACATTAGATTTGATACCCCATAGGTAAATATTATGGTAGTGTGTGCATAGGCACAAGTGAGCAGATTTTATCCATTTGAATCAAAATGTTCTGTAAGAAATTCATCAGGTATGGTCTATTGTTGAGAATTTAGGAAATCAAGGGAGATGTATTACTCCTAGAGTTATAACTCAATTCAAGGACAGAATTATATAGCTCAATTCCACTAGAGGTTGTAAATAAGAGAATTTGTGATAGAGTGGATCCACGAATAATGCGTCTCGTTTAAAGAGTAGGTACATGCAATGTTTTGTGATTCAACATCTTGTTAACATGATGTTTATGAGAGCTCTTCAATATGGGTGCACATATACAACAAGGAAAGATCTTATGGTGTTCATAACAATTTAGCAAGGAGTGACTTACTTGATAACTTTAAATTGACAGAGCAGTACCTTACTTAATGCCCCTCGACTCCACAACCATAACTTATTTCAAGAGTCGTTCAATACGTCCCCAAGTAGCATTTCTTACAATTCAAACATTCTAACTTATTGGTACAAACAACCCTCTTTCGTTTCTTAGGTGCTCTTACCACATGATCTGGTGGCACGATAACATTAATAGGGACAAGTACACTTCCCTTAGCAACTGGTTCTTTTATTCCCTCCTCGTTGACTCGAACACATGGGTTACTCATATGAAAATTGAGATATGACGAGGCAATTAGCTTCCTATCTTGATCTCTATCGCACAATCGGGAGTATCAACGAAGTAAGAAATTCCTACATGTCCAAGTATCCTCTTTATTATAGATTTGGTTTGCAACACAACGATAAGAAGAACTCTACTAGACACGACTCCGAGACATCCTAGGACACTTTAAAACCTTAGGCTCTAATACAAAGTTTGCCACTCCCCAAACTCGGGGAGTGCGACCAGCGCTCAACCGAGTGAATCCGGCCGAGCAAGCATGTTTGATTTCCTTCTACCCAAACTCTTCCATGAATAAAGAGGAGATGAACTCCATTAATCAAACATTGAAAAGTTTTTATTAACAACTCTCATTTCATATCCATTAGCAACTTCATGCATAATTTCCAAAGTATTACAAGTTTATAGATATAATGAAAAATATGTTTCCCAAATACCCACATTTCTAGTTCAATTACCCACATCAAACACCAACCATAACCTGTCTACGGAGCATCTAAGTACAACAAAAGAGTAGTATGGAAGTGCCGGCAACATGCTATACCTTAAAACACAATGTACAACTGAAATGACATCAAGCCCGGAATAGAGTAGGGCTCACCAAAACTTGTTGAATAGAGAGTGACTGCTAACAAAGAACAAAGTTGCCTGGTGATGAACCACCTATGCAAATATACCACCGTGAATCTAGCATGAAGTCCGATCACGACCTGATCGGCTAGGCCGTCTTATTTGAAGACATCAACCAAAATCACAATTTCAATTACAATTTCTAGAACAATCACCACCATGTGTGCGAATGGTGTCAGATCACGACCCGATCGGCTATGTCGTATCACGTGAGACATCATACATTTCTATCATCAATCTCATCCCAAATAAGGGGAATAACTTTGTCATATCAATCTCATCCCAAATAAGGGGGAAAATATTCTTTTTGATTTGCATACAAAGAAAACATAAGTACAAATTTCATTTACCTCATGACCTTTCATATCATATATAACTTCATTAGTACTTTTAACCACTTACCAAATCAATATTTCATTGGCACTCTTGGCCATACATATGATTCTTCATTCATGTCACAATGGCCGTATTTCATATTTCACACTTTTATTTCTTCCCTTTCATAGATTATCATCATATTTATCAACAAATAGAATATTTCAGAAATCACAACTTTAAGTCTATTAGTAATGAATTCTTTAAACACAATAGATTTCTTTTCAAGACATGGAGTAAAGTGATTGGCAATCGAAGCAAGAGTTAAAATCATATACAAGTAACACATCATTTATTCTTGAAATACGTTTCCCTAAAAAGGACAATACATAATATGCACTCACGAATATGTAAGAATGCAAAACACATTGAAAATACTCACAAAGCATAGCATAAGCTAAAACAACCGCATATGGGCATCACTTGAGTTCATAAGCTTTTAGACAATTCAATTATCGAAGTCTATTTTGGAATAGTTGAATCAAAGCTCATTTCATAATCTTTCGCACATCATTTCATTTGATTGGCACCATTGGCCGCTAGTATAACTTTCACTTATATCAATCATCACATTTCATACTTTTCCACATCTTTTCATTCCATTGGCACCATTGTCCATAATTATAACTTTTACTCATGGCACGTTGGCCACACTTCATATCCTCAACTCACTTATTTCACATCCAACCATCTTTATAGGTTATCAACAGTAAGACATTTCCAATCAAGACTTTAGGTACACATATAAGCAATTAAGAGTATTAATCATATTGAGTTTTCTCACACAATATTGCATCATAACCTTCATTTGAAACACAACTCAAACATATCATTCTTGAACACATTCCCAAAAGATAACATAATGTGATAGGAATATTCGAAACACGTTTTGAATACTTAATTTTTGACACTTTTCTTATTCGGGATAATCAAATTTATTGGGAACAACTCGGAACATAGAATTAGGATCTTGAGACAACCATACTTGAAACTTATGAAAATATAATTGAACTCAATTCTAAGAGAGAAGTTTAGCCAACATACCTCGCTTTGAGCTTTCCTTAAATTACTACAATGTTTCGGAAATACTTGCAATCCCAATCTATTTTGAGTTATAACAAAATTGAACCATAATTAGGAAGATATTCATGATTTCAACTCATTTGAGAATTTTATCAAATAATAGGTGTGTAAATTTGGCTACGAGGTTCTTCTACAAGATTTCCTTCATTCCACAATCCAATATTTACTTATTTGAGATCAACAATATTCCCACAAACCTTATTGGTACAAGCGTATATACATAATACTCTTACACCCAAGAATCAGGCTCCCAATTACCAATCGTTTACCCCAAACTCGAAATTGAAGACTAGGGGTTTGAATCTTATCTCTAAGATGAAGATCTTGTGATTAGCTTCCTTGATTCTTGAAGATTGGTGCAAGATTGGATGATTAGTATGTTAGGTTCCCTCCTTCTCTCTCTAAAATGCTCTCACATCTCTCTACAATCCTCAGAAAAATACCCCAAAATAAGCCCCAAAGACTATTTATCAAAATGGGGTCAGGTTATGAAAATAGAAAAATTAACCCTCCTAAATCAGGTATGCGGTCGCATAATGGACCGCAGAATGGGTATCCAGGTCACACAATGCACCGCAGAATCGATGTCCAGAATTAAGCTACGCTGTCCAGGTCTGTGACCAGTTTTGCGGTCGCATAACCTCTTTTGCGATCGTATAATCAATTTTGCGATCACAGAATTGGCCGCAGAATCACCTTCTGCCAGCCTTTGGTAATTTGGTCATTACTTCTTGTAGGTGTGTCAAAATGATGAACGGTATGAAGCATTAGAAACTAGACACATATATATTTCATTTGATAGGTAATACACCATATAAATATTCATATCAAGTGAGTTATACCTGTTTGAAGTTAGGCAGTGTGCGAACTCACTTGAAACTTTAGTCTATGATGGAATTTCTAACTTGACTTGGACTTAAGGCTCTCCTTAGACCTCACAAAACTTATAATATGCCTCGTATGCTTATTATCCATGAATAATGTGTCTCGTTCAAAGAGTAGGTCAATGTTTTGTGATTCAACATCTTGTTAACACCATGTTTATGAGAGCTCTTCAATATGGGTGCACATTTACAGCGAGGAAAAATCTTATGGTGTTCATAATGATATAGCAAGGAGTGATTTACTTGGTAACTTTAGATTGACAGAGCAGTACCTTACTTGATACACCTCAAATCCACAACCATAACCTATTTCAAAAGTCATTCAACACATCCCCAAATAGCGTTTCTTACAAATCAGACATTCTGACTTATTGGTACAAATAATCCTCTTTCATTTCTTAGGTGCTCTTACCACATAATCCGGTGGAACGATAACATTAATAGGGACAAGTACACTTCCCTTAGCAACTGGTGTTTTAATTCCCTCTTCGCTGACACGAATACATGGGTTACTCATATGAAAAATGAGATATGACGAGGCAATTAGCTGCCTATCTTGATCTTTATTGCACGATCAGGAGTATCAAAGAAGTGAGAAATTCCTAAATGTCCAACTAGCCTCCTCATTATAGTTGTGGTCGACAACAGAACGATAAGAATGACTGTACTAGACACGACCTTGAGACATCCTAGGACATTTTAAAACCTTAGGCTCTGATTCAATGTTTGTCATGCCCCAAACTCGGGGAGCGTGATCGGAGCTCAACCGTGTGAATCCGGCCGAGCAAGACTGATAGATTTCCTTCTACCCAAAATCATCCCTGAATAAAGAGCATATGAACTCCATTAATCAAACCTTGAAAATATTATATTAACAACTCCTATTTCATATCCATTAGCAACTTCATTCATAATTTCCAACGTATTACAAGTTTATAGATATAATGAAAATATGTTTTCCAAATACCCACATTTCTAGTTCAATTCCCCATATCAAACACCACCCACAACCTATCTACGGAGCCTCTAAGTACAACACAAGAGTATTATGGAAGTGCTGGCAACAAGGTCCCTGCTATACCTCAAAACACAATGTACAACTCAAATGACATCAAGCCCAAAATAGAGTAGGGCTCACCAAAACTTCCTGAATAGAGAATGATTGCTAACAAGGAACAAAGTTGTGTGGTGATGAACCACCTGCATCCATTGAAGATGCAACGCCCCCGGCAGAAGGGACGTTAGTACATATGGAATAGTACTAGTATGTAAAGCTAACTGCCCCCTTTCAAAATAGATTGCCAATATAAGAAAGGAAAAACCATAGAAGCATCAAGTCACAATCAAAAATATCCATATGCCCAGTTAAAACATAAAAATTTTCAAAATACGAAATAATATGTATTTTTGGTTGGGAGATCATTAGCACCAAAATACAACTGTTCACAGTACCAATATTCACAATACCAATACCACCATAATTTTAGCACGGAGTACGATCACGGCCCAATCGGCTAGGCCATCACATTAGAGACATCAACCATAATCACTCTCAATACCAATACCACCGTACTTTTAGCATGGAGTCTGATCACGACCCGATCGGCTAGGTCATCTTATTTGAAGACATCAACCACAATCACAATCTCTATGCAAATATGATCGTGAGTCTAGCACGGAGTTCGATCACGACCCGATCGGCCATGCCGTCTTATTTGAAGACATCAACTAAAATCGTAATTTCAATTACAATATCTAGGACAATCACCACCATGTGTGCGGCATAGCATCCGATCACGCCCCAACCGGCTAGGCCATATCACGTGAGACATCATCCTTTTCTATCATCAATCTCATCCAAAATAAGGGGAATAACTTTGTCATATCAATCTCATCCCAATTTAGGGGAAAAACATTTTTTTTGCTTTGCATACAAAGAAAACATAAATACAAATTTGATTTACCTCATGACATTTCATATTATATATAACTTCATTGGTACTTTTAACCACTTACAACATCATTATTTCATTGTCTCTCTTGGCGATACGTATGATTCTTCATCTATGGCACAATGGTCGTATTTCATATTCCACACTTTCATTTCTTCCCTTTCATAGATCATCATCATAATTATCAACAAATAGAATATTCTGTAAATCACAACTATATATTCATTAGTAATGAAGGATTTAAACACAATGGATTTCTTTCCAAGAAATGGAATAAAATAATTGGAAAGCGAAGCACAAGTTAACATCATACACAAGTAACACATCATTTATTCTTGAAATATTTTTCCCTAAAAAGGACAATACATAATTTCCACTCATAAATATGTAAGAACGCAAAACACATTAAAAATACTCATAAAGCATAGCATTATCTAAAACAACCACATATGGGCATACCTTGAGTTCATAAGCTTTTAGGCAATTCAATTATCGAAGTCAATTTTGGAATAGTTGAATCAAAGCTCATTTCATAATCTTTCGCACATCATTTCATTTGATTGGCACCATTGGCCGCAAGTATAACTTTTACTTATATCAATCATCGCATTTCATACTTTTTCACATCTTTTCATTCCATCGGCACCATTTTCCATAAGTATGACTTTCACCCTTTGCACGTTGGTCACACTTTATATCCTCAATTCACTTATTTCACTTCCAACTATCTTTATAGGTTATCAACTCTAAGACATTTCCAATCAAGTCTTTAGGTATACATATGAGTAATTAAGAGTATTAAGCATATTGAGTTTTCTCACACAATTTGGCATCATAACATTCATTTGAAACACAACTCAAAGACATAGAATTTTAACACATATCATTCTTGAACACATTCCCAAAAGATAACATAATGTGATAGGAACATTCGGAATACGTTTTGAATACTTAATTCTTGACATTTTGCTTATTCGGGACAATCGAATTTATTGGAAACAACTCGAAACATAGAATAAGGAACTTGAGACAACCATACTTGAAACTTATGAAAATGTCATTGAATGCAATTCTAAGAGAGCAGTTTAGCCAACATACCTCACTTTGAGCTTTCTTTAAATTACTATTACGTTCCGAAAATTCTTGCAATCCCAATCTATTTTGAGACATAACAAAATTGAACCATAATTAGGAAGATATTCATGGTTTCAACTCATTTGAGCATTTTTTCAAACAATAGGTCTGTACATTTGGCTATGAGGTTCTTTTACAAGATTTCCTTCACTCCACAACCCAAGCTTTACTTATTTGAGCTCAATACTATTCCCACAAACCTTATTGGTACAAGCATATATACATAATACTCTTACACCCAAGAATCATACTCCCAATCACTAATCTTTTGCCCCCAAACTAGAAATTGAAGACTAGGGGTTTAAATCTTACCTCTTAGATGAAGATCTTGTGATTAGCTTCCTTGATTCTTGAAGATTGGTGCAAGATTGGATGATTAGTATGTTAGGTTCCCTCATTCTCTCTCTAGAATGCTCTCACTTCTCTCTACAATCCTCAGTAAAATATCAAAAAGGCTATTTATCAAAATGGGATCGGGTTATGAAAATAGAAAAATTAACCCTCCGAAATCAGGTATAAGGTTGCATAATGGACCGCAAAATGGGTATGCGGGTCGCACAATGCACTGCACAATCGATTCCTAGAAATGGACTGTGCTGGCCAGGTCTGCGACCAGTTTTGCGGTCGCATAACCTCTTTTATGATCGCATACTCAATTCTGCGATCACAAAGTTGGCCGCAGAATTACCTTCTGCCAGTGTTTGGTAATTTGGTCATAACGTCTTGTATGAGTGTACAAATGATGAACGGTTTAAAGAATAAGAAACTAGACACATAGACCTTTATGTTTATAGTTAATAAACCATATAACTCTTCATATTAAGAGAGTTATACTTGTTTGAAGTTAGGTCATGTGCGAACTCACTTGAAGCTTTAGTCTATGATGCAATTTCCAACTTGGCTTGAACTTAGGGCTCTACTTATACCCCACATCACTTATAATATGTCTCGTACGCTTATTATCATATCAAATTGATATCCGTTATATTAATATTCTATCATTCCCCAAACCTGGGGAGGCGTGGTTGGCACCCGGTGCCGAGCTGGCCCGAGCGAACCACTCTGTAACTAATGATTATTCGACCAAAACTAGAACATACATAGGTCGAGTTGGCTGAACTCATTCCTTTTGTAACTATCATGTGCCAACATGGCCACAACTCATAATGTATAACTATAAGTGGGCAACACTATATCATTGAACCATATTTCTTAAAACATGAATACACATGGGCCGTCAAGGCCTCTAACATACTATTCTAAATGAACCTCTGTCTACAAAGCCTCTAAGATTATTTGACATCAAATGGGATAGGGTACCGGTCTACCCATAAGTCTTTAGCAAAACTCTGACACGATGACTCGTAGGCTCGGCTGCACTCCGAATGAGGTGGAGTCTTTCCGATCCTTTACTGAATGCCAATCTCATCTACTATGAGGGCTTGTCAAACTAATTATCTATACCTGCAGGCATGAATGCAGCGTCCCCAAAAAAAGGACGTCAGTATGAATAATGTATTGAGTATGTAAGGCAGAACCGAAACGTAACAATAAGTCAACATTAATTAAAGACATAAAAATCAGCCTGAATCTCTGAAGTGTAATCGTACATGCATACTTATACTTATATATATATAATACTTCTCTTTGAATCTATTATTCATATCGTATGATGCATGACTGCCCAGCTGATCAGTGACAACTGCCCGACCGGCCATAGCGCGGTGGTAAATGCATGACTGCCCGACCGGACGTAGCTCGGTAAGTAAAAGAATATACATGACTGCCCAACCGGTGGTAAATAATGATACATAACTTCCCAACTGGTGGTAAATGAATATACATGACTGGCCAACCGGTGGTAAATAATGATACATAACTTCCCAACTGGTGGTAAATGAATATACATGACTGGCCAACCGGTGGTAAATAATGATACATAACTTCCTAACCGGTGGTAACTGCCCGACCGGTCGTAGCTCGGTGGTAAATGAAGATGCGTATATCACAATACTATTAATATTAACATCTTTATCAAATACCTCAACATAGAACTAGAAACATACTTAGACATGCTTGAATATCGCTTTATAGGAATGAATAATGTAGACATCTTTAACTGCTAAGAGTAGAAACACTTATGAAATAGCATTACATTTACGTATCGTTACTTGGATCATGCCAAAATGAAGGATTAGCCTTAACATACCTGGAGTAGGGAAACATCCGTATGATATTCTTGGAAGATGTTGCACCGTACTCCTTTAGAACCGCAAAATTCCATTGCTACTGTGTTGCATAATTTCGTATGAAAGTTTTGCTTAGGATCGTTACTTTGCTGAATTCTTATCCATCTCTCTTAATTCTATACGGAATCAGCATCACTCGCGGTATGGTTTTACTTTTCATTTTTACTTCTTGAATGCAAGTATTGTAGTTGCTCTTCATCAATACAACCACGTGCAGAAGAGGGATAGTTACGATTCAGCATTTGCTAGTAATTGTTAGTTCTATAATAATATAGAGAATATTGGTACATAATATGTAGGAACAAAAAAATAGGATCTTTTTAAGTCTTGAATTAGGAAGAAGGTATAAGATCTCTCACTTGATTACTTTAAGTCAAAATGAAGCCAAACCTTTACGTAAGTGTCATATCTACATTACTTTAGATGGCCACCTAATTAAAAGGGAGTAAGAGTGATTTGTTTGGTTTAGTGGCTTGCTGCCACGTGGGGGTGGGGTGGGGATATTAATCTTATCCAATGATTAATTAATTAATTAGGTAATATCCCGCTATCCGGTAATTAACCAATTACCCGCATAATAATGACTTGTCTCAAATTACTTAAAATTTTACTTATTTTTTATATACTTTATACATTATACTATCATGGTCATATGGTACCATATAAAATAAATACATACACTATTATTTTTATCAAAACCTCCATGTAAAAATACATATATTTTCTCAACCTATAATTTTCCTAATCTCATATAAAGAGAAAATAATTCTCGTACGCTTAATTCTTAAAATGGTAAAAAGATAACCTCCTTTTCTTGTAAACTAATAATTTCCATCTTTACAATAAAGAAAATCTCATAAACTTTCTTATATAGTGTGTATAATTTACCATATTCGAAAACAATAATAATGGTAACTACCCAAAATTATACTTATAAAACTTTTACTAAAATACTTCACTTAAAAGAAAATACCACATTAACATAATATTTAACGGTATCAATGTTGTTAAATTTACGGGGTCTACAATAACATAGTCGCAAATTCTCTATAATCTCATGAATGGTCTTAATCCCTTCTAACTCATATGGATGACTACGACTAATTCTAATATTAAATTATGGGATGTAACATCCTTCCCCCTTTAAAACATTCGTCCTCGAATGTTAACTCTTAGAGATTTACAAAAATTTTCTCTAGGGTCTACTCTGTAAACTAAACTAAAACCCAACCTCAATCTGAAGTCTCAACTATTCACAATCTCTTGTACTTGAATATTTCGTATCCTCTTCACCTTCACCTTACTTACCTTTCGATATCGCATCGTATCTTTTGTTTCTTTCATAATTTTCCTTCCACGTAAGTAGAAATTACATGTACGCCTTAAAGCTCTATTGTTATAGCACCTCTGGTGCATACCGGATTCGGTGGAATCTTTATACTGAATTCTTACGGCTTAGCTCTATGGCACGATCTAGAAACAAAAGAAGGGTAACATTTCCTAAATTCCCTATAGCCTGTCAATTATAAATATGGCGCGCAACACACCCATAAGTGAGATTCTACTAAGCACGGCTTTGTAGACTCCCTAGGACACGACCCGCTCTGATACCACTTTGTCTCGCCCCAAACCTGGGGAGGTGTGGCTGGCACCCGGTGCCGAGCTAGCCTGAGCGAACCACTCTGTAACTCATGATCATTCGACCAAAACTAGAACATACATAGGTCGAGTTGGATGAACTCATTCCTTTTGTAAGTATCATGGGCCAACATGTCCACAACTCATAATGTATAACTATAAGTGGGCAACACTGTTTCACTGAACCCTTTTTCTTAAAACATGAATACATATGGGCCATCAAGGCCTATGACATACTGTACAAAATGAACCTCTATCTATAAAGCCTATATAATTTAACATCAAATGGGATAGGGTACCGGTTTACCCATAAGTCTTTAGCAAAACTCTAACACGATGACTCGTAGACTCGGCTGTACTCCGAATGAGGTGGAGTCTTGTCGATCCTTTGCTGAATGCCAATCTCGTCTACTATGAGGGCTCGTCAAACTGATTATCTATACATGTAGGCATGAATGCAGTGTCTCCAAAAAATGGACGTCAGTACGAATAATGTACTGAGTATCTAAGGCAGAACCAAAACGTAACAATAAGTCAACATTAATTAAAGACATATAAGAATCAACCTGATTCTCTGAAGTTCCATCCAATATGCATACTTACACTTATATATATAATACTTCTCTTTGAATCTATTATCCATATCGTATGATGCATGACTGCCCAATTGATCAGTGGTAACTACCCGACCGGCCGTAGCGCGGTGGTAAATGCATAATTGTCCGATCGGCCGTAGTTCGATGGTAAATGAATATACATGACTGCCCAAACGGTGGTAAATAATGATACATAACTTCCCAATCGGTGGTAAATGAATATACATGACTGGCCAACTAGTGGTAAATAATGATACATAACTTCTCAACCGGTGGTAACTGCCCGACCGGTCGTAGCTCGGTGGTAAATGAACATGCATATATCACAATACTATTAATATTAACATCTTTATCAAATACCTCAATATGGAACTAGAAACATACTTAGACAGGCTTGAATATCGCTTTACAAGAATGAATAACGTAGACATCTTTAACTGTTAAGAGTAGAAACACTTATGAAATAGCATTATATTTACGTATCGTTACTTGGATCATGCCAAAATGAAGGATTAACCTTAACATACCTGGAGTAGGGAAACACCCGTATGATATTCTTGGAAGATGTTGCACCGTACTCCTTTAGAACCACAAAATTCCATTGCTACTATGCAGTATAATGTCGTATGAAAGTTTTGCTTAAGATCGTTACTTTGCTAAATTCTTATCCATCTCTCTTAATTCTATATGGAATTAGCATCACTCGCGGTATGGTTTTATATTCCATTTTTACTTCTTGAATTCAAGTATTGTAGTTGCTCTTCATCAATGCAACCATGTGCAGAAGAGGGATAGTTACGATTCAGCATTTGCTAGTGATTGTTAATTCCATAATAATATAGAGAATATTGGTATGTAATATGTAAGAACAAAAAAATAGGATCTTTTTAAGTCTTGAATTAGGAAGANGGTATGGTTTTACATTCCATTTTTACTTCTTGAATGCAAGTATTGTAGTTGCTCTTCATCAATGCAACCATGTGCAGAAGAGGGATAGTTACGATTCAGCATTTGCTAGTGATTGTTAATTCCATAATAATATAGAGAATATTGGTATGTATTATGTAAGAACAAAAAAATAGGATCTTTTTAAGTCTTGAATTAGGAAGAAGGTATAAGATCTCTCACTTGATTACTTTAAGTCAAAATGAAGCCAAACTTCTACGTAAGTGTCATATCTACATTACTTTGGATGGCCACCTAATTAAAAGGGAGTAAGAGTCATTTATTTGGTTTAGTGGCTTGCTGCCACGTGGGGTGGGGTGGGATATTAATCTTATCCAATAATCAATTAATTAATTAGGTAATATCCTGCTTTCCGGTAATTAATCAATTACCCGCATAATTATGAATTGTCTCAAAGTACTTAAGATTCTACATATTTTTGATATACTTTATACATCATACTATCATGGTCATACGGTACCATATAAAATAAATACATACACTATTATTTTTATTAAAACATCCATGTAAAAATACATATATTTTCTCAACCTATAATTTTCCTAATCTCATATAAAGAGAAAATAATTCTCGTACGCTTAATTCTTAAAATGGTAAAAAGATAACCTTCTTTTCTTGTAAAAATAATAATTTCCATCTTTACAATAAAGAAAATCTCATAAACTTTCTTATATAGTGTGTATAATTTACCATATTTGAAAACAATAATAATGGTAACTACCTAAAATTATACTTATAAAACTTTTACTAAAATACTGCACTTAAAAGAAAATACCACATTAACATAATATCTAACGGTATCAATGTTGTTAAATTTACGGGGTTTTACAATAACATAGTCGCAAATCCTCTATAATCTCATGAATAGTCTTAATCCCTTCTAGCTCATATGGATTATTACGACTAATTCTAATATTAAATTACGGGATGTAACATATTCCTCGTCCGCACACAAAATAATATAATTAGCGCACATCAACTTTCTTAATAGCGGTTAAGTACTTCGAAATTATTCAGGGTGTTACAAACATTGTGCATGGGATACCATAAATTAACCATGCCAATCAATTATGTGAAGCTTGTCTTCTTGAAAAACATACAAAGAGGATATTTGCAAAGGAGGCCATGTCAAGATCAACTAAACCGCTCCAGCTTGTTCACACTGATGCGTGTGAGCCAATCAATCCACTTTTCTTTGGTAAAAGTAAATACTTCATGCTCTTTATTAATGATTTTAATTTAAAGATTTTGGGTTTATTTCTTGAACAAAAAATCTGAAGTTATTACTGCTTTTAAAATTTTAAAGTACTTGTGGAAAAAGAAAATGGCTATGAAATTAAATCTTTAAGGTCCCGACAGAGGAGGCGAATTTACTTCAAAAGAATTTAATGACTTCTATCAGTCTCATAGAATTCGTCTCCCTCTAATGGTACCTTATTCACCCCAACAAAAAGAAGTTGCAGAGAGAAAGAATCAAACGATTATTAATATGGCTAGATGTATCTTGAAAGATAAAAGTATGCCCATGGAATTTTGGACTGAAGCTATTGCTTGTGCAGTTTATTTGAACACCAGGTCCCAAACAAGAAATGTTAGAGATCAAACTCCTCAAGAAACATGGAGTGAAATAAAACCAAGTGTCAAGCACTTGAGAATCTTTGGGAGCTTAGCCTATGCTCATGTGCCACAACAAGGGAGAGCGAAGCTTAATGATCGAAGTGTCAAGCATGTATTTATTGGCTATGATACAAGTTCAAAAGGCTACAAGTTATAGAATTCAAGCAACGGCAAGGTAGTGGTAAGTCGCGATATTGAATTTGATGAAGAATCCGTATGGAATTGGGAAGCTCAGAAAGAAACTTTATATGATTTTCTTCCATACTTTGGTGATGAAGAAGAACCAGAGACCGTGGAATATGTGCAAGATACAACTCCACCTCCTTCTCCAATAAATGTTGCATCTCCCTCTTCTCAAGAAAGTTCAAATGAACAGCCGCAAAGGACAAGGAGTATTCAAGAGCTCTATGAGGACACATAAGAAGTTACTAATTTTGATTTTTTAAATTGTATCTTTTGATGGCAGTGAACCGATAAACTTTGATGAAGCTATTACAAACAAAAGGTGGAGACAAGTCATGGAGGAGGAGATTGAGTTAATAGAGAAGAACAATACTTGGGAGTAACTACTCTTCCCAATGGTCATCGTGCAATTGGAGTCAAATGGGTATACAAGATAAAGAAGAATACTTATGGAGATGTGGTGAAATACAAGACACAACTTATGGCTAAAGGCTACAAGTAAAGGCAAGGAATTGACTATGAAGAAGTCTATGCACATGTTGCCCGTATGGAGGCGATTCCTTTGCTGATCTCTTTAGCGGCGCAAATGAAGTGGAAGATCCATCAACTAGACGCCAAGTCAGCCTTTTTGAATGGCTATCTTGAAGAAGAAGCCTTTGTTGAACAACCAATGGGCTTTGTGGTCCAAAACCATTAAGATAAAGTGTTGCAGTTGAAGAAAGTTTTATATGTATTAAAGCAAGCCCCACGAGCATGGAATAGTTGCATCGACAAGTATTTTCAATACAATGGGTTTACTCGTTGTCTCCATGAATATACTCTTTACCTTAAAGTTCATGCTAATGGAGATATCTTACTTGTTTGTCTTTATGTTGATGATCTTATTTTCATGGGTAATAACCCAAAGTTGTTTGAATCTTTTAAGAAAGATATGTCCCGTGAGTTCGAGATGGAGGATGGAATTTTCATCTCTCAAGAAAGATATACAAAAGAGATATTGAAGAAGTTCAACATGCTCTATTGCAATCCCGTAAATACACCGATGAAGAGTGGGACAAAATTGTCCAAATTTGATGATGGAGAAAAAGTAGATCCCACATTTCTTTAAAGACTTATGGGAAGTTTGAGGTACTTGACTTGTACCAGGCCAGATATACTCTTTGCAGTTAGAGTAGTAATCCACTACATGGAAGCTCCTACCTCCACTCATTTGAAAGTCACTAGAAAATTCTTCGTTACCAAAAAGGAATGATTGACTTTGGGCTATTTTATTTTTCTTCTAGTTATTTCAACCTTATGGGATTTTGTGATAGTGATTATGCAGGAGATATTGATGATAGAAAAAGCACAACTGATTTTGTATTTTTCTTGGGTGATTGTGTTATTTTCTGGAGTTCAAAGAAATAATCAATTGTTACTCTCTCGACTTGTGAAGTTGAATATGCAACAGCAACATTTTGTACCTGTCATGCTATTTGGCTGAGAAGATTGTTGAAGGAACTCAATTTACCACAAATTGAAGCTACAGAGATTTGTATTGACAACAAATACGCACAGGCACGTGCGAAAAATCCAGTGTATCATGATCGAAGAACGCATAATGATACAAGGTTTCACTTCATCAGAGAATAAATTGCCTAGAAGGGAGTCAAGCTCAAGTATGTGAAATCTCATGATCAAGTTGTGGACAGTTTTACCAAGCCTCTCAAGTTTGAATATTTTTAAATGTTGAGACCAAGACTTAGAATGATGTAAAAAAATCAAAACTAAGGGGGAGATTTGTGGACCCATCTAATAAAAAGAAATAAAAAGAAAGAAAGAAAATGATGACAACTGAAAATAAAGGCTTGACAACATGAGAAGCAAATTGCATATGCACGCATTTTGATTGGCTGAAAGTTAGGCAAGTTTTGCTATAAATAGCAGGCTTCGTTCTTCATTTCATACACACCAAAAATAAGAGAGAAATATTAGAGCCCTAAGAGAAATTCACCGACTATTTTCTAGTCTGTGAGAAAATAGAGTGGGAGTAATATTGTGGTGCGATATTTAAAATAAAGAGTGTTATTTCTTTTGAGTCATAATAGTCTTTTGACACTTCAAAGTTATAATACTATAGTGGTATTATATTACTCCTCTTGGGTGTTGTATTTTATCATATTAAAAGATTTAGTGTCATTGTTATTCTATTGTGTTATTATTATTATCGTGGATATTATTCCTGCGCGGGATATTACTTTTTCCCAACAATCCTTTCCCGGATACTGCTTGAATGCAGAAAGTTTTGTGCATCGAGTTGTCCTTTGATCCGGATACTTGGAATCTCTTTGTGATCGACACTCCATTGAACATTGTAGTACCAAAATTGTGAGTCATCATATATAATTTAGTATTGAGTAAGATATATTCTCTATCTTGTAAACAGAATTTCTTATATAGACAATTGACAAGAAATTTAAATTTATTCTCAGTATGTATCCTCTCTTTATTTTTCTTGTTTGAGTTGGTGATGGACCGTGGGAAGACATGCAAAATTTTGATGACCGGATTCCTGCTCGTGAATTTGATAATTTTCAGGTATAATTCTGGTAGACTTAATTAAGTTGCAGATGGAACTAATCTGCAATAGAAGCATACATTAGTTCTTACAATCCTTTTCCTTGTGCAGTTTGTAAATTTTACCGATATTATGGCAAAACATACAACTGATTCTCTAAAGGAATCTGCATTTTCTCTTGCTGCAATTATAGAAATTCCTATACAATATAAAGCAACTCGAGACCAAGGTCAGCTAGGGTATGAATTAGCCTTTCCTTTCCTTAGTCTATGTCCTAAAAATGTGATATTAAACCACATAACTCCACCTCATAACT
Organism: Nicotiana otophora; assembly: GCA_000715115.1. Lineage (NCBI taxonomy): Eukaryota > Viridiplantae > Streptophyta > Magnoliopsida > Solanales > Solanaceae > Nicotiana > Nicotiana otophora. Next base: position 97,173 of record AWOL01S0009803.1, on the reverse strand, counting down.
AAAACAAAAAACAGCCCAGTGCACTAAGCTTCTGTTATGCACGCGGGGTTCTGAGAAGGGTCGGATCCAGAGACAGACCTATGCTATACCAAAGGGTTCACCAGCACCCATAAAGTTTGGCAATAATTCCATATATACATGTATTTGTCTTCAGCAAATAGTGATATATTAGTAGTGGGCATCCTATATACAAAGTAAATTTTGGTTGAATCCAAAGGTGAACCCCTGACGTAACGACCCGACCGGTTATTTTGAATATTATAGCCTCCTTCCCCCATTTACTGCTTATCCTGTGTTCAATTGAAATTATGTGACTTGTCGGGGAGGTTTTATAATGAATTGGGACACTTAATTCCAATATTTAAATCTTAAGTGAAATAATTGATCGGATAATGAAATATGTGTATACGACCCGAAATAGAGTTATGATGATTCCAATTGTTCTGTATGGTGATTTTAGACTTAGGAGTGTATCCATATAATTATTTAAAAATCTGTAGTTGAATTTGGCTTGAAATAGCGATATTAGGAAATGAAATGTTTGTGAGTTTGATCGGTAGTTGACTTTATTGAGTTCGGGGTCGGAATCTAGTTCTAAAAATTTTCATAGGTCTATTATGTAATTTATGACTTATTTGCAAAATTTGAACTCAATCGGACTTGATTTGATAGGTTTCGGTATCAAATGTTGAAGTTGGAATGCGTTAGTTTTCATTAGGCTTGAACTGGGTTGGAATTCGTGATTTGAGGCCTTGGCTAAGTTCGTATGATGTTTTAGGATTTGTCGGCAAATTTGGTTGAGGTCCTGAGAGCCTCAGCTGAGTTTCGGATGGGGTAACTGATCGGAATCGAACTTAGAACAAAGTTGAAAACTTTCTACCTTCTGTTGCAATCGCACCTGCGGAACTTAGCTCGCAGGTGCGAGCTCGTAGAAGAAAGCATGTCAGTGCAGAAGTAGAAAATGGATAGGGCAGTGGTGGTCACCCGTGCGGGTAAAGTTTCTGCATCTGCATGACAGCAAACGCGGATAAGAAATCACCGGTGCGTTAGAGACCGCAAAAGTGGAATGCTTCTCGCAGAAGTGGAAAGGCGATCGCAGAATCGGCGGTTATGTTGCCTTGGCCCAACCGCAGAAGTAATGGATTTTCCTCAGAAGTGGAACCGCATATGCGATTAATTATTCCGCAGAAGCGAAAATACTGGTCAGGTTACAAAAACATAGGGGTCCGAGATTTTTCCCATTTTATGAACATTTCAAACACGGTTTGGGGCGCTTTTTCAGAGAGAATTCACGGGAAAACTTGAGGTAAGTCACTTGTGATAGTTGATAGTCAATAATATTGAATTATCATTCAGTATTTAGACTAGATTACGTGTTTTTGAGGTGCAATTTGAGGATTTGGGCCTAGAGATTTCAAAATAAGAATTTAAGATTTGAAGGTCGAGTTGATGTCGAAATTTGGTAAATTTGGTATGGTTGGACTCGTGGTTAAATGGACATTCATATTTTGTAACTTTTTTTAGATTCCGAGATGTGGTCCCCATTTATGACTTTTAGTTGAATTTCTAATTTTGTTGGAAAAGAAAGTATTTTCATGTGGAATTGATTCCTATAATTTGTGTTGACTGTATCGAATTATTGTGAGTAGATTTGAGGCTTTCAGAGGACGATTCGCGAGGCAAGGGCTTGCTACCGGAGTGATTCGAGTGGCTTGAAGTAAGTATCATATTTAAGCTCGGTTGAGGCACTAGTTGCCTGAATTGTTATGATAGCCACATGCTTTTGGGTGCGCACATGTGTGGGGATGGTCTTATGTCGGGCACCGGGGTTGTGTATTTATGTTTCGATTGTGCTCGGGCTCCTATAAGCGCAGAAATAACCGCTAAGCTTCGAGCTTCAATATCTAAAGTGCGGTAACAATTTATGTGATTAATGTAAGCCATGATGTGTTTACTCAGAGGTTTAAATCCCGGAACAAACTTGATAAATGTTTTTCATTGATGAAATTCCCGAATTAGTTATGATGGTGCATTTTACACAGGCCTACACTTTAGCATGTTATTTATACCAGTACGGGGAGAAGGAAATCTTACTTCATTCATTATATACATGTACCCTTGCTTTATTGCTATTATATGATATTGTGGCACGTGAGTTATTCATACCACACATGAGTTGTCCGTGCAGATCCATATATTGATACTTTGACACGTGAGTTATCCGTGCAAGACATGAGTTGTCCGTGCGGATCCATATATTGAGATTATTGACACGTGAATCCTCTGTGTCGCACGTGAGTTGTCCATGCAGCACGTGAGTTATCCGTGAAATTTGGGAAACTCATATTTTTTTTATCATTATCTGATTTACTTGCTTTCTTTCCCTTACATGCCATAATACTGTTGAGCAAGATATAGTTGTACCGATTAAACTAATGAGTTCAACAAATTAAGCTTCTCGTACCTTTCCTTGTTTATTTGCAATACTTATTGAGTTGGTTGTACTCATACTACACACTGCACTTCGTGTGCAGATCCCTGTACTTCCGGATATGGCGGTTGCTAGATTTGGAGATTTGCTAGTTGGAGACTATCAAGGTAGCTGCTTGGCGTTCGTAGACCTTGCCTCTCTTCCCTTCAATTATTTGTGTTGTCCTATATTTTCAGACATTATTGTTATATCAGTCAGAATGTGTTGTCATTTAGATGCTCTTACTCAGTGACACCGGATTTTGGGAGTGTATTTGTATCAATATTTGTGGGACTTTCTATTAAATTTAAATATTATGTTTTCAAAGTTAAAAAAGATTATAGTGTTTTATTAAGGTTATCGGCTTGCCTACTATTGAGATAGGCGCCATCACGACATGCGAATTTTGGGTCATGGCAAGTTGGTATCAGATACTAGGTTACATAGGTCTCACGAGTCATAAACAGGTTTAGTAGAGTCTTGCAGATCGGTATGGAGACGTCTGTACTTATCTTTGAGAGAGTGCTGAACCCTTAGGAAAATTTCACTTTCTTGTATTCACCCAGAGATGGTGAGGACACGTACTACCAGATTGGACGGTCAGCCACCAGTGCCACCAGTTAGGGCCACGAGATGTCGGGGCCATGGTAGAGGCCGAGGTATAGCTCTTACAATAGTTAGAGAAGCACTTGTAGAACAACCAGTTGCTCCAGCTCAGGAGCAGGTTCCGGATATAATTGAGCAGGTGGGACCAGCTCAGGCACCGATTATGGCTATTGTGATTCTAGGCCATCAAGATGCTTTAGCCCAGATATTGACTATTTGCACTGGCTCAGGTAGTTTCGGCTTAGGTTGCACCAACCACTTCTCAGGCTGGGGGTGGTATTCATACCCCGGTCACCTGTACTCCATAGCAGGTAGTGCAGGGACTTAGATACTGGTGGCACTACCAACCCAGTCGGTTGCAGTTGCTTAGGCCTAGGTGGGTCCTATTATGAATGATGAAGAGTAGAAGAGACTAGAGAGATTTGGGAGGCTCCGTCCTCCATCATTCAGTGGAACGGAGTTAGAGGATGCTCAGGATTTCTTGGATAGATGCCAGTGGATTCTTCGTACAACGGGTATTTTGGAGGCTAGTGGGTTTCATTTACTACTTTTCAGCTTATCGGGATAGCCTTCAAATGGTGGGAGACTTATTAGAGGAGCAGACCAGTTGGTGCAGCACCACTATCACAGCATGAGTTCTCTGAATTATTCATGGAGAAGTTCGTGCCACAGACCCGCAGAGAGGAACTGCGCATGCAGTTTGAGCATTTGCACTAGGAGGACATATTCGTAACCTAGTATGAGATGCAGCTTTTCAAAATTGGTTCATAATGCAGTTTCATTGGTTCCCACTGAGAGGGAGAAGATTAGGAGGTTTATTAATGGCATCAAGAAGCAGTTCTATTTTATTATGACTCTAGGGAATGTAGCATGTGCTAAATTCGATGAGGTGGTTGATAGTGCTCAGCGGCTAGAGATGGTTCGTATTCAGGAGCGTGAGGAGAGGAAGGACAAGATGTCTCATTGTCTGGATAATCCCAATGGTGTTCATTCTGGGGGACAACCCTACCACAACAAGGGTCGTCCTTATAGTCCCGCTCACTTGGCTCATTCAGCCCATCATAGTGCATTAGACTGTCACGATTCTTCAAGTACTTGCCCAGGCCAGTCCTAATTTAATACACTACCAGTGGAGAGTTCTCACCATTCTTCGTCTGCTTAGGTTTCTACAAGCAGTGCCTCGGGTTATTAGGAGCATCAGCTCCGTCACAGGAGGGGTTGTTTCGAGTGTGGGGACTTGGGTCATATTAAGAAAGATTACCCTAGATTGTTGAGCGGGACTCCACAACAGAGTTCTCATTCGATGGTACGACCACCAGTAGTTCCACCACCCACCCACCCAGCTTGGGGAGGGGCTCAGGAAGTTAGGGGTCACCCAATATTGGGAGGCCAATCAGGTGGCGGTCAGGCCTAATTCTGTGCTATTACGGCCATGCCAGATGTCGTTGCTTCTGATGCAGTGATCACAAGTATTGTCTTAGTGTGCCATATGGAAGCTTCTATATTATTTGACCTTAGTTCCACATATTCATATGTATCATCATATTTTGTCCGTTATTTGGATATTCCCCGTGAGTCCTTAGTTTCACCTGTTCATGTATATACGTTGGTGGGTGATACTATTGTTGTGGACCGTGTATAGCGATCATGTGTAGTGACTATTGGGGGACTGGAGACTGGAGTTAATCTCTTATTGCTAGTATGGTTGATTTTAATATAATTGTGGGTATTGATTGGTTGTCTCAATGTTATGCAATTCTGGAAGAGTACCGCAAAAACCGTGACGTTGGCGATACAGGAGTTATCGATGGTCGAGTGGAGAGGTTCTCTAGATTATGTTCCTAGCACGGTAATTTCTTAGTTGAAGGCCCAACAAATGGTTGGGAATGGATGTTTCTCATATTTGACCTTTGTGAGAGATGTTGATGCAGACACTCCTACGATTGATTCTGTACCGATAGTGCGAGACTGTCCGGATGTATTTCCTGCAGACCTGTCAGGTATGCCACCCGACGGGGATATTGACTTTGGTATTGAATTGGTATCAGGCACTCAGCCCATTTCTATTCCTCCGTATTGTATGGAATCGGCTGAGCTGAAGGAATTGAAAAGTCCACTTTAGGAACTTCTTGATAAGGGGTTTATTAGGCCTAGTGTGTCACCTAGGGGTACACCAGTTCTATTTGTGAAGAAGAAAAATGGTACTATGCAAATGTGCATCGAATACAGGCAGGTGAACAAAGTTACAATCAAGAACAAGTATCATTTGCCACGTATTGATGTTTTAATTGAGCAGCTTCAGGGAGCGAGGGTGTTCTCCAAAATTGACCTGAGGTCTGGATATCACCTGTTGAAACTTTGGGATGGACCTGCTATGATTATTATGAATTTCTCGTGATGTATTTAAGGATGACCAACGCCCCAACAATATTTATGCACTTAATGAATAGTGTATTACAGATGTATCTTGATTTGTTTGCCTTAGTATTTATTGATGATATCCTGTGTACTCACGTAGCGAAGAGGAACATGCACAACATTTTAGTATTGTACTACAGAGGCTGACGGAGGAGAAACTTTATTCCAAATTCTTTAAGTGTGAGTTCTGGCTTAGTTCGGTGGAATTCTTGGGACACATAGTCTCCGCTGAGGGAATTAAGGTGGATCCGGAAAAGATACAGTCAGTTCAGAGTTGGCCCAGGACATCCTTAGCTATTGAGATTCGGATGTTTCTCGTCTTGGCCCGTTATTATCATCGCTTTGTAGAGGTTTTCATGTCTATTACAGCGCCTATGACTAAATTGACCCAAAAGGGTGCTCCATTCAGATGGTCGGATGAGTGCGAAGAGAGTTTTTAGAAGTTCAAGACTACTTTGACCACAACTCAAGTTCTAGTTTTGCCTTCATCGTCGGGTTCTTAAACTATATATTGTGATGCTTCTCGGATTGGTATTGGGTGTGTCTTGATGCAGGAGGGTAGAATGATTATTTATGCTTCGCTCTAGTTTAAGCCACATGAAAAGAACTACCATGTTCATGATTTAGAGTTGGCGGCTAGTGTTCATGCATTAAAGATTTGGTGGCACTATCTCTAAGGTGTGTCTTATGAGGTATTTAAATATCACCGGAGTCTACAGTACTTATTCAAACAAAAGGATCTAAATTGAATACCGCGCATATGGTCGATGTCTTGAGTAGAAAGGAGGTGAGTATGGGTATCCTTGCTTTCTTACCTGTTGGGGAGAGGTCACTTGCATCATATGTTCAGGCCTTAGCAAATCAGTTCGTGATATTAGATGTTTCGGAGCCTAGTCGGGTTCTAGCTTCTGTGGTTTCTCGGTCTTTCTTATATGATCGCATCAGAGAGCACCAATATGATGATCCTCATTTGCTTGTCTTAAAGGACACAGTCCAGCATGGCAATTCCAAAGAGGTTACTATTGGAGATAATGTGATGTTGAGGATGCAAGGTCGGATTTGTGTGCCAAATATAGATGGGTTGCGTGAGTGGATTCTTGAGGAAGCCCACAGCTCACGGTAATCCATTCATCCGGGTTCCGCTAATATGTATCGGGACATGAGGCAGCATTATTGGTGGAAAAAGATGAATAAAGATATAGTTGGGTTTGTAGACCGGTGTTTAAATTGCACAAGTGAAGTACGAGCATCTGAGATCGGGTTGATTGCTTCAGTGACTTGAAATTTCAGAGTGGAAATATAGCGTATTACCACGGAGCTTCGTAGTTGGAATCCTATGGTCTTTGAGAAAGTTTGATGTTATTTGGGTGATTGTGGATCAGTTGACCAAGTCTGCACATTTTATTACAGTTAAGACTACTTAATCTTCGGAGCAGTTGGTTGAGATTTATATCAGCGAGATTGTTTGCCTTCATGGTGTACTAGTGTCCATCATTTCAGATCGGGGCACACAGTTTACATCATAATTTTGGAGGATAATGCAGCTAGAGTTAAGCACACAGGTACAGTTGAGTACATCATTTCACCCTCAGATGGACGGACAGCCCGAGCGCACTATTCAGATATTGAAAGATATTCTACGTGCTTGTGGTTTAGATTATGGGGTGGGGGGGTTGGGATCAGTTGCTTCTACTTGCAGAGTTTGCCTATAACAACAACTACCAATCGAGGACTCAGATGGCTATGTATGATTCTTTGTATGGGAGACGGTGTCGGTCTCCAATAGGTTGGTTTGAACCGGGTGAGGCTAGGCTATTGGGTACTGATTGAGTTCAGGATGTGCAGTCTAGACAGAAGAGTTATGCCGACCGTAAGGTTCGCGATGTTTCTTACATGGTAGGAGAGAAGGTACTACTCAAAGTTTCGCCTATGAAAGGTGTTATGAGGTTCGGGAAGAAGGGCAAGTTGAGTCCTCGGTATATTGGGACTTTTGAAATACTTAAGAGGAATAGAGAGGTGGCTTATGAACTTGCATTGCCACCTAGTCTATCGGGTGTTCATCTAGTGTTTCATGTATCTATACTTTGAAAGTATGTTGGAGATCCGTCTCATGTTTGGAATTTTAGTATAGTGTTGTTGGATAGTAACTTGACTTATGATATGGAGACGGTGGCCATTTTGGATCGATAGGTTCAAAAGTTGAGGTCAAAGGGCTTAGCCTCGGTGAAAGTGTAGTGGAGAGGTCAGCTAGTCAAAGAAGTTACCTAGGAGACTAAATAGGAGATGAGGAGCAAATATCCACACTTATTTGAGACTCCAGATATAATTCTAAACTCGTTCGAGGATGAACATTTGTTTAAGAAGGGGAGAATGTAACGACCTGATCGACCATTTTGAATATTACAGCCCCGTTCCCCCATTTACTACTTATCATGTGTTTAATTATAATTATGTGACTTGTCGGGAGGTTTCAGAATGAATTGGGACACTTTGTTCTAATATTTAAAGCTGAAGTGAAATAATTGACCGGATAATGAAATATGTGTAAACGACACCGAAATAGAGTTTTGATGATTCTAATGGCTTTGTATGGTGATTATAGTCTTAGGACTGTATCCGGATAAATATTTGGAAATCTGTTGTTTATTTTGGCTTGAAATGGAGAAATTAGGAAATGGAAGGTTTGGGATTTTGACTGGGAGTTCACTTTATTGGGATCGAGGTCGGAATATAGTTCTGAAAATTTTCATAGGTCCGTTATATCATTTATGACTTGTGTGCAAAATTTGAATTCAATAGGACTTGATTTGATAAGTTTCGGTATCAAAAATAGAAGTTGGAATTCGTTAGTTTTCATTAGGCTTGAACTAGAGTGTGATTCGTGATTTTAGCATTGTTTGATGTGATTTGAGGCCTCGACTAAGTTTGTATGATGTTTTAGGACATTCTGGTGTGTTTAGTTGAGGTCCCGAGGGCCTCGGGTGAGTTTCGGATGGGTAACAGATCGAAATCGTACTTAGAACAAAGATGCAAATTGTCTGCCTTCTGATGCAATCGCACTTGCGGAACTTGGCTCGTAGGTGCGAGCTTGCAAAAGCGAGCATGGAAGCACTGAAGCGGAAAAGGGAGAGGGGAGCAGTGGCTGCAGGTGCGGGGAAAGGTTCCGCATCTACGGTAACGCAGATGCGGATAAGAAATGCAAGTGCGCTGGAGACCGCAGAAGCGGACTGCTTCTCAAAGAAGCGGAAAGGTGATCGCAGAAGCAGAAAGGCATTGGCAGAAGCAGAGGCAACACAGCCTTGGCAAAACCACAGAAGCAAAACAACAAATGCGGTTAATTATTCCGCAGAAGCGAAAATACTAGTCAGGCTACAAAAACAGAGGGGTCCGAGATTTTTCCCATTTTTGAAAATTTCAAACACGATTTGGGGCAATATTGCAGAGGGAATTCACGGAGAAACTTGAGGTAAGTCACTTCTGATCATTGTTAGTCAATAATATTGAATTATCATTGAGTATTTCGATTAGATTACATGTTTTTGAGGTGAAATTCAAGGATTTGGGCATAGGGATTTTAAAATATGAATTTAATATTTGGAGGTCGAGTTGATGTAGAAATTTAGTAGATTTGGTATGGTTGGAGTCGTGGTTGAATGGGCATTCATATTTTGTAACGTTTGTCGGGTTCTGATATGTGTTCCCCACTAATGAATTTTAGTTGAATTTTAGATTTTCTTGGAAAATATAATATTATCATAAGGAATTAATTCCTATAATTTGTGTTGGCTGTATCGAATTATAGTGAGTAGACTCGAGGTGTTCAGAGGCCGATTCACGAGGCAAGGTCTTGCTAGCGGAGTGATTCGAGTGGCTTGTAGTAAGTATAGTATTTAAACTCGGTTGAGGCACTAGTTTCCTGAATTGTTGTGATAGCCATGTGATTTTGGGTGCACACATGTGTGGGGATGGTCCCATGTGCGGGCACTGGGGTTGTGTATTTATGTTTGGATTGTGCCCAGGGTCCTATAGGCCTAAGTATGACTGCTAAGCTTCGAGCTTCGATATCTAACATATGGTAACAATCTATGTGATTTAAGTAAACCATGATGTGTTTACTTAGAGGTTTAAATCCCGTAATAAACTTGATAAATGGTTTTCATTGATGAAATTCCCGGATTAGTTACGATAGTGCATTTTGCACAGGCCTACACTTTAGCATTTTATGTATACCAGTACGGGGTGAAGAAAATCTTATTTCATTAATTGTATAAATGTACCCTTGCTTTATTGCTAGTGTATGCTACTGTAGAACGTAAGTTGTCCATGCAACACGTGAGTTGTCCATACGGATCCATATATTGATACTTTGGCACGTGAGTTGTCCGTGCAACGTGAATTGTCCGTGCGGATCCATAAATTGAGATTATTGACACGTGAGTTGTCTGTGTCGCACGTGAGTTGTCCGTGCAGATTCTATTATTAGCATGTGAGTTGTTCGTGCAGCACATGGAATTTGTGTTTCCTTGATCGTTTATCTGATTAATTGTTTATTTCCTCTACAAGCTATGATATTTCCTGATCAGGGCAATTTGAGAAAATTATGCACATGCACACATAAATGTTCTTCTCACGGAATTTGAAGAGTTGGTTTTAAATAATGTTTTGTGCCGGAATAGCTAAAATAGTTGTATTTGGTGATATAAGGTCCTTGGACCTAGAATGGAAACTCTCGGGTTTGATTACAATGTGTTGGAAGAATAATTTAGAATTCGGCTTAAATACTTGGCTATGGTACTTGTCAAATGAGGGAAAGATCCATGACCTGTTGATCTAGTGAGTGGTTGTGAGTTTCTGTATCTTTCTTTCATTATCGGCAATGTACGAAGGTATTGAAACGAGGTTTTGTGGAATGTGGGGGTTAATACTAGTACTTGGTTGGTTTTGAGTAGTTACTGTGATCGGGAATGGTGCTGTAAGTATGCGAGTTGTAGCATGTTATGTGATTACGTCTTGGATTATTGTTATGGCTTGATATAGCTTGTTCAGACTTATACAGTGTGTAAATGGAAGACTCGGGTCTTGTAAAAAATTCTGGATGTTGGAAATTGGGTTCTAAGTTTAACGGACTAAGGTTAGAGTAATGATCTTCAATTACGTTGTGTTGTCAGGACTATATGGAATAGGGTGGCATGGGATCACCTCCGGGTATATGTGTGGTAAGGTGGAATAGTGATTTGAAGGTTTTGGAACAACTCTTGGCACATTCGAGGACGAACGTATGTTTAAGTGGGGGAGAATGTAACGACCCAACTTGTCATTTTGAACATTTATGACCTTTTAACTATTTGAAATGTTGAATAGCTTCATATGATGTATTATGAAATGTGTGAATCGTCGGTTTTGATGTTTCAGGTGTTTCGGAGTTAGTTCAGAAGAATACATTTCATGTTGGAAGCAATGAAAAGGGTTGACCGGAGTTTGAATTTTTTGCAAATGACTCCGGAGTGGAGTTTTGATGGTTCCAATATCTCTATATGGTTACTTTGGACTTAGGAATGTGTCCGGATATTTATTTGGAAGCCCGTAGTTGATTTTGGCTTGAAATGAAGAAAGTTGGAAATAGAAGGTTTGGAAGTTTGATCGAAAATTGACTTTATTGATATCGGGGTCGGAATTCGGTTCTAGACATTTTGATAGGTCTGTTATGTCATTTATGACTTGTGTGCAAAATGTGAGGTCGACTTTATTTGATAGGTTTCAACATCGAATGTAGAATTTGGAATTCGAAAGTTCATATTTGATCGTAAGTCCGAAGCCTCATGTGCGCATTTTAAGTCGCAGAAGCGGCCAAGAGTGGACTGGGCAGTGCTCGCAGGTGCGAGAAATTTTCCCGCATCTGCGAGGCCGCATGTGCGAAGGGTAATGCGCATCTGCGAGCCAACAGATGCGATAAGGGCATCGCAGATGCGAGGTTTTGGAAGGTTGTCTTTGTCCGCAGGCGTGCAATTTGTTCCGCAAAAACAGATGCGTAGGTGCGAGCCCCGGCACCGCAGGTGCGGAAATGCCAAGGCAGTGTTAAAAACGAGGGTTCCGAGTTTGTTTCCCATTTTTCCAAAATTGGAGCTCGGTTCGGGCGATTTTGGAGAGGCAATTTTCCACACAACCTGGGGTAAGTGTTCTTGACTCCCTTGTGATTATATTTCATGAATTAATCTTCATTTTTAGGGTACGATTATCAAATCTTCAAGAGAAATAGAAGGAAATTTCTATAATGTCACAAAATGAATTTTTCAAGTTTGAATACCGATTCAGAGTCAGATTTGAGTGAAATTATAATGGTTAACAATTTAATTGGATAGGTTGTCGTATTTTGTGAGTTTCATCGTATTTCGAGACATGGGCCCCACGGGTGATTTTCGGGGCGTAATTCCGGATTTTGTGGAAAAGTATTAGTATTTTGATATAGAATTAATTCCTATAAATTGTGTAGACTGAATCAAATTAATTATGACTAGATTCGAGCCGTTCGGAAGTTTATACGCGCCTAATGGGATTTCTGGAGCATTGTTTAGCTTGCTCGACATTGGATTTGGCTTGTTCGTGGTAAGTAACTCTTCTAATCTTGGAGTTGAGGGTATGAACCCTGAATATATGTATTATGTGAATTGTTGGGAGGTGACACACATGCTAGGTGACGGGCGTATGTGTGTGCACTATAGAAATTGTGACATAATTATTTCTTTGGAATTTTGTAGTTAAATAATCTTGGCATTTTCCATGCGGTTTTATGTGTTAAAGAAATTGAGCTGAAAATCATATTAAAAATCATGTTGAGGCTATGTTCCAGTATTATTGGGACCCACAAAGGTCATATTGCTGTGAATTATTTATTTTAAATTGAAAATTCATAATCAGTGATATTCATGTCATTACATATCATATCTAAGTCTCTGTTGTTATTATTGATACATTATATCATCATTTTCAGGTTATTTTCATGACATTGTGAGCCCGTGAGAGACAGACTGGAGAGATTAATGACTGAGTGAGGTTGAGGGCCTGATTGATTCTGATATTGATACTATGGCACGTGAGTTGTCCGTGCGGTTATTAGCGCTTGTGCTGAAGAAGCCCCTCCAGAGTCTGTACACGCCAAGTGAGCGTAGTTGATATTACTGAGGGATGGATCTTCCTTGGACATGGATCTTGTCCGAAGCATTTTATACCTGGAGATGGATCTTCTCCACGGGCCGTATTGGCCTTCCTCGGTACTAAGTGACTGATGGTCAGTGATGTGTATATTTCGGGATGGATCTTCCCTGGGTCGTATGGGACATATACAGTACCGAGTAGTTGAGCATGATGAGCGGAAAGTGTGAGACAGTGAGATTGAGTACTCTGAGAGTGTGAATACATGATTCATCTATGATATACATGGCATTGGCATGCACACATGACATACAGGCATATAGATGCATTTTTCCTCATGTTGTACGGTATCACATCATCCATGACTTTTTACACACATTGATATGTGGGCATAGAGAGGTATTTTACACTTGCTATCTGGAAAGAAAATGAAACATCTTATTTATTGTGGAAAGGATATTTGGGGGAAAAAAATACAGTTTTCAAACTTACTCGTATTTTTGGCATTTTCGGAAAAAGATTGGGTTTTCACTAAGATACTTGAAAAGCATGACTATTGTTTTTTTGGAACTGTGAACGAGATGAGCATTTTACTTCTGAGATACATCTTTTATTACTTGTATTATGTTTTTATGAACTGTTATGGAATATTGGTAGTGGACCCGACCTTGGTAAAAGCTCGTCACTACTTTTAACCTAAGGCTAGGTTTGTTACTTACTCAGTACATGGGGTCGGTTGTACTGATACTACACTTCTGCACATTGCATGCTACCATGAACAAGATGGGTTGGTTGTTGTTGTTGTTGTGCTCGATGGTTGCCGGATCTGAAGATTGTACCTGTGTTGCTATTGTAGATGCCTCTTGTTCATAGTAGTCTTAGATTTATAAAAATTATGTTTATGTACTTTTCAAAAAGAAGATGTATTTACTTCATATCAGCTTTGTAAATTCTATTCTTAGAAGCTCATGATTTGTACTACCAGTTCTTGGGGAATGTATAAGACTAAGTTTTTTGTTTTACTTAAATTTCTTTAATAATTGTTATTAGAGTTGGATAGTGATAATTGGCTTACCTAGCGAGTTGGGTTAGGTGCCATCACGACTAGTTGGATTTTGGGTCGTGACATTGATATAATTGCTATGGTATGGTTGAGGCCACTACACCATATGGTGTCGTTACAGGTACGATCTCGATTTGTTATAAAGGAATATTTTTCCTTAATTTGATTCGGTTCTGAGTATCGAGGCGAGTCCTCCTATTATTCTCCATTTATGGGTGAGCTTCGTAATTTTGTAACTCACTTATGTGTTTACCCATGTTAGGAGATTTTATGGTGATAACTGTGTCTATCATTTTATTTTGGGTCACTAATAAGAGCTGTGAGGCTAAAGGTGACTTCCTGTTACTCACTACAGTGGGTTTTGATGTAATTTCGGGATAATTGATTATAATTTTATGAATTATATGCCCTACTTTTATGGGGGTTCATTTTGTGTTATGAAATTGTTTCACGAAATTTATTGAAAAGAAGAAAGAAAAGAAATGGAAAGTTCGGTTGGCATGATGTATAATACTTGTGATTCGGAGTTGAGGATGAGATCAGTGTGGTTAAATTCATGTGTTTTAAATTCTCCCTTTGTGAAATTAAATTTGTACTATGATACTAATGGGGAGTCATGCCTATTAGGCTTATTTGATAATTCTTGTATGTGTTATTCTGTACATATTTAGCCATATTCGTGTTATAATTATTGAGTTTTAGCCTTAAAAGTGAGTGCCCAGGTGGCATTAAATGTGACTCGTTAATTCGGGTAAATAATTATGAGGTCTTCATGCCTCGTGTCTCATTGTTAATAAGGTGAAGGTTTGAAATGAGAGTTTAGTCAATATGAGTTTAATTGACGATATTGTAATTGATTATGAACATCTATTATGATCAGAGATGTGGTTATGGGCATACATATGTTGTGTGCGAGTGTAGGAACGAGTTTCTACAGCCGGTTGAGGAAAATACCGTGTGTTGACATGAAAATCGGACCTTTTGAAAATGTTTGGAGTGTAAGCAAAACAATTGGTTCTAAAGTTTATAAGTATGAATAAAAGAAATAGTCTTCAACTGAGATGGTGTTGTCGGACTTATGTCGATTGCGATGATGTACGATCACCTACCAATATAACTATAGTAAGCGAATATAAGTATAGTAAATACACTCAATAAATTAAAGTCCTTCAAATAATTATTGGCACGTTCGAGGACGAACATATGTTTAAGAAGGGAAGAATGTAATAACCCGACTTATCGTTTAAGAATTAATGTCTGGTTCGGTGGCTTAAGGTCTCGAGCATCTTCATAATATGTGTTATGACTTGCGTACAAGGTCGAGTTTGGTTTCGGATGATTCAGGATCAATTTGAAAGAACAACTCTTGTTTCTAAAGCTTAAGTAAAAAGAGTTGATCAGAGTTTAATTTTTTGTATAAATGACTCTGGAATGGAAGTTTGATGATTCAGATAGCTCCGTATGATGATTTTAGACTTCGGAGAGCGCCCGGATGCTGATTTGGAGGTTCATAGGTCATTTCAACGTAAATTGGAGAAAGGTGGAAAATGGAATTTGGAAGTTTGAGTGGGAGTTGACTTTATAGATATCGGGGCCGGCATCTGATTCCGGAAGATGGAATAGGTCAGTAATGTCATTTGTCACTTGCATGCAAAATTTAAAGTCAATCGGAGTTGTTTTGATATAAATCGGTATCGATTTCAGAATTTGGAAGTTCATAGTTCATATGCATGAATTTGGTTTGTGATTCATACGATCGGGTAGTTTTGATGTTGTATTATGTGATTTGAGGCCTCGATTAAGTTTATATTGTGTTATGGAACTTGTTGGTATATTCGAACGAGGTCCCGGGTGGCCTCGAGTGTGTTTCAGGCGTTATCGGATCATTTTGAGCTACTTTGGATGCTTGTATTCTAATGTTTGGTTTTTTTATTCACGTTCGCGAGGAGCCTCTCGCGTTCTCGAAGAAGGATTTGGCTTCTGGGATTTTGTTCTTCGCGTTCGCGAAGAGACTCACGCGTTCACGAAAAAGGAATTCTTGATGTCCGCCGTCTGACTTTGGAAGCTTATATCTTACAATCTATAAGGAATTTGGAGATGATCCAAATATAAAAGTTGTAGTCCTTCTTGTCTAGTTTACAAAAAATCAAAATGTTTGATATTTGGAGTTGTGTACAAAATGTGTGATGAACCAAAATATCATCTTTAATTTAAACATTCATTTCTCTGTTCCATGACCTCGAAAAGCAAGCTTAGTAGAGTCTAAAGAATCGGTACGGAGACGTCTGTACTTATCTTTCAGATCCTATGAAGTTTAGGAACAACATCACTTCTCTCTTATTCTGTCGTGCGATTTTATTCTATAATCGATGATTGAACCATTCTATTCTTATTCTCTCGCAGATGGTAAGAACACGTAATACATACCGATGGACAGGGATCAGAGCCCACAGTGGCAACTATGACTAGGGGTAGAGGTCGAGGCCGAGGTCATGCTAGAGACGGAGGCAGAGGCAGAGGTAGGGCTCAGTCTAGAGCTCAAGTAGGAGCACATGCTGTAGAACCTCAGGTGGATCTTCAGGAGGGGGTTCCAGTTCAAACTGTACCAGTTGGACCAGTTTAGGTCCCGGAAGGATTCATAGCTACTCCAGTGCTTCCTGATGTTCTAGTCCTCTTGGTGATTCTTATGGAGGGCGTGGCCTAGAATGGTACATTTCCAGTGGCACCAGCAATCTCACAGGCTTGGGGAGGAGAACAAACTCCCACTACTCTCGCTCCGGAGTAGATAGCTCCCTAGTATCAGGCTCTAGCAGCCCCACCAGTTGGGGTAGTTCAGCCAATTGTTGCGGCATAGGCCGGTGATCGGACCACCACATCTTCTGAGACCTTATTGAGACTGGATAAGTTTACTAAGCTTTTTTCAGTTCAATTCAGTGGTACACCTTCCGAGGACCCACATGATTATCTTGACCGCTGCCATGAGGTATTGCAGAACATGGGTATAGTTGAGACCAGTGGGGTTCATTTTCCTATATTTTATATGACGAATTCCGCCAAGAGTGGTGGATAGATTATACGTTGACCAGACCAGTTGGATCGCCTACATTGACCTAGGATCAGTTGTCATGGCTATTTCTAGAGAAGTTCCTCCCTATCACATTGAGAGAGGATTACCGCAGTCAATTTGAGAGTCTACAGCAGGGCAGTATGACTGTTACCCCGTACGAGACCCGTTTTGTGGATTTGGCCCGTCATGCTCTCCTTTTACTACCTAGTGATGGAGACTGAGTGACGAGGTTTATTAAGGGGCTCACTCACCCTATTAGGCTTCAGATGGCCAAGGATACCGGAAGTGAGATTTCTTTTCAAGTGGCTACTAATGTTGCGAGGAGGATCGAGATGGTTCTTGCACGGGAGAGAGGGAAGGGGTCTAATAAGAGGCCTCGTCAGTTCGGTGGGTTCAGTGGTGCCTCGTCTGGAGACAGGGGTAATTTTGGTAGGGTTCATCCTCCCATGACGTTTCATTTAGCGCTCTAGGCATCCTACGGTGTACCACCAGCTCATATTAATTCAGCTCTAATCCAGAGTTTTCAAGGTTGTTACTCAGGGACATGGACAGTTTTAGGGTCAGTAGTCACAACAGTCGAGGTCCTGTTATACTTGTGGTGATCAGAGGAATCGGGCAGCTCACAACAGCAGGGTTCTCGTGCCATGGTTCCGGCACCGGTTGCTTCACCGCCCGCCCAGCCAACTAGAGGTAGGGGTCAGGCAGCTAGGGGTGGAGGTCAGGCCGTTAGAAATGAAAGTCAGGCAGTTAGAGGTGGAGGCCAGCCAGTTAGAGGACGTCCCAAAGACGCAATTTAGAGTGGTGGGGCCCAGCCCCGATTTTATGCTTTTCCAGCTAGGCCTGAGGCTGAGTCATCCGATGTAGTGATCACAGATATTGTTCCAGTTTGCCATAGAGATGCTTTAGTTCTATTTGATCCAGGATCTACTTATTCTTATGTGTCCTCCTATTTTACTTCATATCTGGTTGTGCCTCGTGATTCTTTGAGTGCTTCTGTATGTGTGTCCATACCGGTGGGAGATTCTGTTGTGGTAGATCATGTCTTTCGCTCGTGTGTGGTTACTATTGGGAGTATTGAGACTAGTGTGGATCTTCTATTACTTGACATGGTAGATTTTGATGTCATCTTGGGTATGGATTGGTTGTCACCTTATCATGCTATATTGGATTGTCACGCCAAAACGATGACCTTAACCATGCGGGGGTTACCTCGACCAGAGT
This sequence comes from Nicotiana otophora, assembly GCA_000715115.1. Lineage (NCBI taxonomy): Eukaryota > Viridiplantae > Streptophyta > Magnoliopsida > Solanales > Solanaceae > Nicotiana > Nicotiana otophora. Next base: position 79,179 of record AWOL01S0009803.1, on the reverse strand, counting down.
GGAAAAGGACTCTTGGTCATTCTATGGATTCACTTCCAGTTGTCTGTGAATTTCCAGATGTATTTCCTGCAGATATGATGGGGATGCCACCCGACAGAAATATTGACTTCTGTATTGATTTAGCTCCCGGGCACTCAGCCCATTTCTATCCCACCATACCGTAAGGCCCCGCCGGAGTTGAAAGAATTGAAGGAGCAGTTACAAGACTTGCTTGATTAGGGATTCATTAAACCCAGTGTCTCGCCCTGGGGTGCACCAGTACTATTTATAAAGAATAAATATGGATCTATGCGGATGTGGGGTCTGCAGAGGGTAGTGTATACGTAGACCTTACCCCTACCTTATGAGGATAGAGAGGTTGTTTCCAATAGACGACAAACTTAAAAGATAAAAAGAGAGTTTATACAATGATTTTTGGGATAAAATAGTATTGAAAATATTTGTCATAAATCAGCTACGGGTAAAATAAAATGTACAAAGGTAAAAGTTTTTATCATTGAACCAGATGGACATTTGAGTTTGGACCGGGCCTATTTGAGAGTTGAAATAATTGCTGGACAAGGCCTTTCATATAGCTTTATAGAGGGGGATAAGAACCAAGCACGCACTTGGTCTCCTAGGGGAAGAAAAAACGCAGACAACTTTCTTAAGTTTCTGCTTGCATTACAACGAAATAGTTGCTTATCTTTTCTCATGTTGATGGACGTTTTAAATTTGTTTTCCGGTAGCTATGAGGCGATTAATTTCTACGGCGCTCCAGACAAATCAAGGGTTCAATAATCTCCATTAATTTCTTTCAAGGTATCTGAATATTCACTTATATTATTGTATTACTCACTGGTATATGAGTATGAATATTTAAGGTTTTAAGATAAGGTATTAGCACCTAATGATGATATTAAGCTACATATTGAATTTATTGTCAAAGGATCTGAGATTAGACATTAAAAATTTATGAGATTGAACCTTTTACCTAAATAAGAGAAACAAAGATTTGACCATAAATTGACATCGCTAATTAATATTTTGTATGGATTGAGACTATCAGAAGCCATTGCATGGTGCTTTGTATATCGCAAGGTTGAAGAACATATCGTTCGAGGTAAGTAACAGTTCTAAATTTGGTCCTGGGGGTATGAAACCCCGAATTATGTGTTATGTGATTGGTTTTGAGGTGACGCATATGCTAGGTGACGGGCGTGTGGGTGTGCACCGTAGGAATTGTAACTTGGTCAATTCCATGGATCTGTGTAGTTAAATAAATTATTGTTACCCGTACATTTTTCCACGTATTAATTGAACTATAAATCATGTTTAAACCATGTGTTGACACTGCTGGGACCCACATAGGTCGTGTACGTGTTGAATTATCTGTTAAATTACTAATTTGTACTCAATCACGATTTTACTTGCATATTACATCTCAGTTTTTCTTGTTCATTATTGATGCATCATATCACTGTTGTTGGGCTGCTTATCATGATTTTTGAGAGCCCGAGAGAATGGAGAGGATGATGACTGAATGAGGCCGAGGGCCTAATTGTGAGAATATTTATGGGATCGGGCTGCATGTCGCAACATGATTTATTGATTTATGCCATGATTGGCTTATTATAGAGCTTGGGTTGAAGGAGCCCCTCTGGAGTTTGTACACATCCCAGTGAGCGCATGTACCTACTGAGTGCGAGTGCCGAGTGATTGTTAGGAATGAATGACTGTGAGGAAAGAGTGACCGTGAGGTTGGAGTGAATGGGAGGACTGTGTGACTGTTACTCTGGTAGGATGCATTGATTTCATTATTGCTGCATTTCAGCTGTCATATATCACTATTTTGGAAAACTTTGAAACATATTATTTCTGTTTCAATCAAAATTTGGTATGAAATTGCTGTGGAGTTTCAAATGTCAAACTTGAATGCATGCTTGCCTTTTCACCTTGGAAAGTACTGTATTTGGACTTAGCTGTGAAGCTCGTCAATACTTTCAGTTCTTTATTTATTAGTGTTACTTACTGAGTTGGTTGTACTTATACTGCACCCTGCATTTCGTGTGCAGATCCAGGTGATCCCGGACATAGTAGGGGTTAATTCTTTCGCACAATTAATTTTTCGGAGATTCAGAGGTAGCTACCTTGTTTCGCAGACCCTGTCTCTCCTTCATTATCTCCTTGTTTACTGTATCTGTCCCCAGACTATTTTAGACCATATTTTCCAGACTTGTAACGTATAGATACTCCTATACTCAATGACATCGGATTTTGGGAATATATATAGCTGTACCCAGTATTTGTGGGATTTTCTCTTAAACTTAATTATGATGTTTACGTATTTAAAAGATATTGTGGGTTATTGATGTTGTCGGCTATTTTAGTATTGAGATAGATGCCATCACGACGGGTAAGGTTTTCGGTCGTGACACTGTTGCCATGAATTGATGACTTATTCGATCAACTTCAGGGTGCTAAGGTATTTTCAAAGATCTACTTGAGGCATAGTTACCATCAGTTGAAGATTAGGGCATCTGATGTCCCTAAGACAGCTTTTCGGACTCGGTATGGGCATTACGAATTTCTAGTGATGTCATTTGGCCTAACAAATTCCCCAACATCATTTATGGATTTGATGAACCTGGTGTTCAAACCCTATTTAGATTCTTTTGTGGTTTTATTCATTGTGATATCTTGATTTACTCCAGCAGTCGAGAGGAGCATGAGTAACATCTTCGAATTGTGCTTCAGACTTTGAAGAATAATCAGTTATATGTCAAATTTTCAAAATGCTAATTTTGGTTAGACTTAGTTGCCTTTTTGGGATATGTTGTATCGGCAGAAGGTATAAAAGTGGATCCTAGGAAGATTGAGGCAGTTCAGAATTGGCCTAGACCTACTTCAGCTACAGAGATCCGGAGTTTCCTGGGTTTGGCAAGTTATTATCGTCGGTTTGTGGCGGGGTTTTCATCCATAGCATCCCCACTGACCAAATTGACCCAGAAGGGTGCCCCATTCAGATGGTTAGACGAGTGTGAGTTGAGCTTTCAGAAGCTCAAGACTGCTTTGACTGCGACGCTAGTGTTTCTATTACCCACAAGTTCAGGATCTTATACGGTATATTGTGATGCATCTCGCATTAGGCTTGGTGCAGTATTGATGCAAGATGGCAGGATGATTGCATACATGCGTCGCGGCAGTTGAAAGTTCACGAGAAGAATTATCTTGTCCATGACTTAGAATTGGAAGCCATTGTCCATATACTGAATATTTGGAGGCATTACCTTTACGGTGTCTCGTGTGAGGTATTCACTGATCATCATAGTCTATAGTATCTGTTCAGGAAAAAAGATCTCAATTTGAGGCAGAGAAGATGGTTGGAGTTGTTGAAAGATTATGATATCACCATTTTGTATCACACCGGAAAGGCCAATGCGGTGGCCGATGTTTTGAGTAGAAAGACTGTGAGTATGGGCAGTCTTGCGTATATTTTGGTTAGTGAGAGATCATTAGCTGCAGATCTTCAGACTTTGGCTAATCAGTTCGTGAGGTTAGATGTTTCGGAGCCTAGTCGGGTTCTAGCTTGCACAGCCACTCGGTCTTCTTTATATGAGCGCATCAGAAAGCGGCATTATGATGATCCTCATTTGCTTGTCCTTAACGACATGGTACGACACAGTGGTGTCAAACATGTTGCTGTGGAGGGAGATGGAGTTCTACAGATGCAGGGTCATATTTTTGTGAAAGAAGTATATTCGAAACATATTTATTTGAAAGAGATTTATGCTCAAAAAGATATTTATTTGAAAAGAGTATATTTGCAAGATTTTTATTTGAAAGAGTTTTATATTCAAAGGATATTTATTCAAAAGAAATATATTCGGAAAGTATTTATTCGAAAGAATTATATGTGAAAGATTTATATTTGAAGGACTTGTTTAATTGGTTGTACTTGTGTTTCTTATTCGTTTGAGTAATAATTATGACGTTCTTGCTGCCTTGATGTTTACATCACTAGTTGATTTTTGTGCTATCATTGCCATTTATTCTCTATTATTTCTGTATACTATATTGCACAGGTTAATAAACTAGTGAGTGTCTTGAATGTACCTCGTCACTACTCCATCGAAGTTAGTCTTGATACTAATTGGGTACCGACTGTGGTGTACTCATACTACACTTCTGCACATTTTTGTGCAGAGCCAGGTATTGAAAATATCGGACTCGGACAGAGTTAGCGCGTGGTTCGCAAGGATTTAAGGTAGAGCTACTTGGTCGTTGCAGTCTCTTGGAGTCTTTCTATTTTATTGTACTGTCAACTCTTATTCGAACAATATTGTATATTTGATCCTTGAGATGGAACAGTGTTTGCAATAAGCTGCTCCTCCTTTTTCTGTTGCCCATTCATATCGTGTTTGTCAATCTCAGTTGAGTTTGGCTCATCACCTATACCACTTTTATCTCCTCTAGTACCCCCAGAATCATTCAACAAATTATTCTCCGCATTAGGTTGGTCATTAATCCTATTAGGAGCAGCTGTAGCTACAGGGGAATTATGTATCTGCAGCTTTTGTTACTCACTTTCTTGCACAGTTGGAGCTTCAAGAAGTTGCTGGTTGTCCTTGTGTGCTGTCACAGCTTTTACACCTTGTCTATTCACACTTTGTTCCTCTTCTCCATGTTGATCATCTTCAGCTATATCTTGATCATCATTATCTTCCTCATCTCTCCGTAGTTCACCCTCCTCTGAATTTGATCACTCCATAACTTGTCATCGCCCAACTGAATTTTTCCAGAATCTTTTAACAAATTATCTGCATCGAGTGAGTCTTGAGATGGGATTTCCTTGCATGATGTATTGATAGCAACTAATTTACCACCAAAATTTCTTTGCACCCATTGTGAGGTAGACTCTTTATTTGTTGCAAATGTGTCCTTAACTTTGTCGATCTAGTTGTCATTATTACCTTCCTTAGACACCCCAGTCCCATGAGACTTAGGATTAAATTTTGGTGCTGCTGCATTAAGTGTTTTCCCAATAGTAACTGGACTAGGTATAGGAAATCGATTATTACTATCTTCTACTACTACCAGCTGATTGTTGGCCTCATGATCTCCCTCCTTTTCTTGCACTACCATAGCATTATTAGCAGTTTGAATCTGCTTCTATACCACAATAGCATTTACATGCCTATCTTCATCAACTTCCAAAACTGCAAACTTGTTTTCCACTTGCACCTGTTGTCTTTCACCTTGATTAACTGGAATTATTTCTTTTCCAGTAGTTGCTTGAATTTCCTTCTGAATAACATCCTTCTTAGTACGATTATCTCTCACCTCTTTCAATTATTCCTTACCATTAACATTCACATTGCCTACCACTTTGCCGCTCGATAAAATCATTAAAGGCCCCTGTTGATTTAGGTTTGATGCTACAGTAGCCTGCTCACCTTGTTTAGTAACTTCATTCCCAGCTTGTTGCTCAGCAATGTTAGTCTCCATTAGTTCTGGATGAATCCTCCAACACTCAATCATGTCATGGCCCTGCAGCTTACACTCTTTACAGTATTTGGGCAAAAAACCATATTTAATGGTTACCCATTCAGTCCTTACAACTCGAGTTGCTTCATTCTCGATGTCCATACGCACCTTCTTAGGTAAGTCAGCTAGTAAATTAACAAGGACTTTCACTCGTGCACATCTAGGCCTAATTTTATTAATAGTAGCCATATCAAGATGAAGATGCTTACCCACAGCTGACGGCAAGGAAAATAGACACTCTTTGACGAAAACAGTTGGTAACAAATTTGGAAACGAAATCCACGCCATTACCTTTGGTGTTTCCTCCCCGGCTTTGAATTTTGCATCATAAATCAATGTTCTTAATTGATATTCATAACCCACCTTGTCTTTCACATAATACACACTCTTCGACATAAAATCAATAAAAGTTTTCCATAACGTCAATCAAATTAATACGTGTCTGTCGCGAAGATATCGAATATTACACTAGCCTTTAATTCCACATTGAAGAGGGGCAATTCAGCATAGTTCATTAAGCTCTATCCATCCAAATGAGAATTTACAAACTACTGCATATTGCAATCATTCAATCGCATTCATTCGATCCACCTCTGCTTCAGTAAACTTAACAAAAGGCTGTCTATTAAGCAAACTAACTCGACGATGTGCAATTGGTTCAATAGAATTGGCTCGTTCCTACAGGGAACTGTTCAGAGTTGAAGGTTTCAGGATTTTGGAGAAATCTAAAGGCTGGGGATCGGATTCTGCGGTCGCATTTGTTGGAGCGATGGAGGGAGAGGACTGACCAGCCGGAAAAGGTGGCTGGTCGCCAGCTATTGTGGCCATTGAAGCTCAAAATTCCAACTTTTCTGTGATGAATATAGTAGCTAATCACTGTTTCATTGGATAAATAGTGGAGCGTTGCTACTGTTCATGACACTGTAGCAGCGACACCTGAGAGAACAATTCTAGAGAGAGAATTTTCCTGCTTGAGTTTATTATTGATTATTTGATCATTATTCATGAAGTATTATTGATTTAATTATTGTTGAATATGGTGAGAAAGAGTGTAAAAGCACGAAGGGTAATGCCATTTCATTTTTATTATTTATACTATTATTGTCATGGTAAAAAATAGTATAAAAGCACGAAGGGTGTTGCCGTATCATTTTTGAATGTAAAAGCACGAAGGGTAATGCCGTGCCATTTTCAGAGTGTAAAAACACGAAGGGTGATATCGTGCCAAAAGAGAGTTAAAGCACGAAGGGTGATGCTATGACAATTATTATAATTCATTTATCAGTTTGTGGGAAGAATGAGATTAAAAGCACGAAGGGTGGTGTCACGACCCAAACTAACCTCTGTCGTGATGGCTCATATCGTGGAACTAGGCAAGCCGACTCATTTCCAAAACAAACTGATATTTTCATTTCAAAGATAATTTCAAGGTCATTTAACATAAAACCTCCATTTAAAGAGTTCAAATCAAAGAAAACCAGAAGTGCGCAAAAGGAAAGACCGACATCGGAGTGTCACTAGTCATGAGCATCTACTACAATCTATCTAGCAATATCAAGGCTAACTCAGTCTGGAAAGTAGCTAAATACAACTAGAGGAAGATAAGAGGGAGAAGAGTAGGGGCTGTGATCGCCAAACAGCTACCTTGCTATCTCCAAGAAAACAATCTGCAACCAGAACACTCAATAACCGCTACCGTGTCCACCTACACCTAAATCTGCACACAAGGTGCAGGGAGTAATGTGAGTACGCCAACTCAGTAAGTAACAACAATAAATAAAGACTGAGCAGTAGTGACGAGCAATAAAGGATATAACGTTCATATCATGAAATCTCAGTAAAGTACAATATGATTTAAAAATTAGTGTTTGAATCAAATCATCTCGTTTAAACCCGGTTCCATTAAAAATTATTTAAAGATATTTTTTCAACGGTTTTTCAAACAAAGGCTCAATGCAAAGGTGAGCAAAAATGATGAAATCATAAACAGGCCGTCGGGCAAAACATCACTCATAAACAGCCCCTCGGGCAAACCTCACAGTCACTCGTGCCACTCGGGCATACCTCACAATCACTCTTGTCACTCGGGCATACCTCACAATCACTCATGTCTCCCAGTCACTCAGCACTCGACACTCGCACTCAGTAGGTACCTGCGCTCACT
>AWOL01S0009803.1:4055-71262 GCA_000715115.1 Nicotiana otophora | reverse complement strand
CTCTCACAAATCAGGCCCTCGGCCTCGCTCAGTCATAAACCTCTCAAGCCACTCGGGCATTTCAGTAAAAATAGTAGAATGATACAAAATTCGGGGTTTCATACCCTCAGGACTAGATTTACAATCGTTACTTACCTCAAACCGGTCAATTCTCTACCCCGCAATGCGCTTGTCTTTGGACTCAGCCTCCAAATGCTCAGAATCTATTCACAATCAGTACAATACCATCAGTACGCGCTAATGGGATGCATTCCACAAGAAAAACTACAAAATTAGACAAAAATCCGAAATTGGCTCAAACCCTCCCCCCAGGCCCACATCTCGAAATCCGACAAAATTTATAAATCTAGAAAGCTCATTCACTCACGAGTCTAACCATACCAAATTCATCAAAATCCGACATCGTTTGGTCCTTCAAATTCTTAAATTACTCTCCAAATATTCCAAGCCCTAACCCCTCATTTTTACTAATTACCAAGATTAAACAACGAAAACTCACCATATATACAAGTATTAGGGCTCAAGTAACTTACCTCAACGAAATCCCCTTGATTCCCTCTTCAAATCTCTCCCAAAAGCTCCAAAAACCGAATAGAAATGATGGAAATGAATCAAATTCGCGAAGGGTTCTATTTATGGTTTCTGCCCATGTTTTTCGCACCTGCGGTCCAAGGAGCCGGACATGCACGACTCACTTAATCCCCCGGCTTCCGCACCTGCAGACTCGCATCTGCGGTCGCAGGTGCGCATCTGCGAAACCAACCCAAACTCCTCATCTCCGAATCTGTGCTCAAGGCCTCCCACCTGCGGGCTCGCAGATACAACCAATTCTTTGTACCTGCGTTCCCAGCCTTGGCCCAGCGTCGCCCGCACCTGCGCAGTCTCCATGCGCATGAGCGGCCTCGCACCTGCGACTCTTTCTTCCGCAGGTCCGAAAATAGCAGAAGCAGCAGCTCCAGCTACAAAGTCCAACTTCGACAAATCCGTTAACCACCCGGAATTACCCCGAGGCCCTCGGGACCTCAACCAAAAATACCAACAAGTCATATATCAACATACAAACTTAGTCGAACCTTCGAATCACTCAAAACAACATTCAAACACCAAATTACCCTCGGATTCAAGCCTACGAACTTCTAAATTTCCAAATTTGGCAACCGATGCCGAAACCAACCAAACAACGTCCGAATGACCTCAAATTTTGCACACACGTCACAAATGACAGTACGAACCTACTCCAACTTCCGGAATTCCATTCCGACCCCGATATCAAATTTTCCACTGCCGACCGAAATCGCCAAATTTCCAATTTCGCCAATTCAAGCCTAATTCTACCATGGACCTCCAAATCACATTCCGGAGGCACTCCCAAGTCCAAAATCACCTAATGGAGCTAACAGAACCATCAGAATTCAAATCCGAGATCATTTACACATAGGTCAATATCCCGTTGACTTTTCCAACTTAAGTTTCTATTTAAGAGACTAAGTGTCTCAATTCATTCTGAAATCACTCCTGTCCCGAACCAACTAACCCGATATAACATAATATAGCTGAATAACACAAAAAGAAGTATAAATGGGGAAAACGGGGCTATAACGCTCAAAACGACCGGCTGGGTCGTTACATCCTCCCCCTCTTAAATATCCGTTCGTCCTCGAACGGGTATAGAAACATACCTGGAGTCTCGAATAGGCGTGGATATCTGCTCCGCATCTCCCGCTCGATTTCCCAGGTGGCCTCCTCCACAGGACGACCTCTCCATTGCACCTTCACTGAAGCTATATCCTTTGACCTCGACCTTCAAATTTCTTTTCAAGACACGAATCTTAAATTTACACACTGTATGAGTCTGAACAAGCTACATAGAGATATAACTATAATCACGGGTATAATCACCCAGCATATTACACAACTCGCCACCTCATAGCAGTAATAATATTAAACCCGATATCAAGCAAAACCTCATTCTAAAACTTTTGCACAATGCTGATAATGAAAGAAACATGCAGAAATCTCAAGACCCTTTATCAGATCAACAAGTAGTGGAGCTCTCTCGCCCCAACCAGAACCATAATAACTGTCTAAGCTGAATTTCAATATTATCCTCCCGAAAATACCGTTTCAAACCTAATAGTACTCATTCTAGGTCTAATGACCTTATATTATTAAACACAACTATCCCACGGACACGCCACATCAATATAACTCCAGCCACCACTGCGCAATCTGTGTACCCAAATATGGGAGATGTCTCCAGGAAGAGAACCATATTGCAAATTGAACAAGCACCACCATAACCACAATGTTACAGCCAACTCCTCAAATTTCATGAAGAGGATAACCATAGGTGTATGTACACAATTCCTCAAATACGCTGCTCATGTAGTTGTTTTTATCGTAGAGGAAGGAAAGCAATGAAATCCGATAAATTATCAAAGAAATAAAATTCCCACACACGGCACGGAAAACTCACGTGCCAGTAATATGAATCGCCCGGCATGGTCACAGGCCTACAGTCCCAGCATATCATACATGAGCAATTAAACAAGTACACTTTTATATGATAATGAAATACGATTCTCATGCTCCTGGACTGGTATAAATAGCACACCATAGTGTAAGCATGTGCAAAGTCTGCTATCACACTCCAAATTAGCAAGTTAACGCGGAAATAGTAACTACCCCGTTTTTCAGGGACTCATCTTCTTTGTAACCTCAAATATAGCCGAGATAGTTTTCAACAAAGGTACGAATACGGGAAACGTTATAACCTTACGCTTAACAGTCCACTCTGGGCATATTATAGCCTAAGCATTTTTTCGAGTATGAATACTTGCTCTAATGCCCGCACATTGGCTCAAACCTCACATATATGTGCACTCATAGAACATAGCTATCACAAATAGTTAACGCAACTAGCACCTCCACAGAGTTAAAATAAAATACTCACCTCAAACAGGCCGCAAGCCAAAACAATATACTTCTGAGAACTCCCAGTCTCCAAATTCATCAAACACATGAATCACTGTAATTGATCCTAACTCCAGCACTAGAATGACTAACACATCTTCCATTCACGATCTTCCCATAAGGAATACTTTCATAATTCTTCCCTGCCACATAGCTATAATTTGAATATCAGCAGTCTATTAACCAGGTGAGTACTGAATTACCAATGAACATCCGTAAGTCAAAATACAATAATGCGCCTTTTGAAATACGTACCCTTCTCAGGGATTACCGAGCAGTTATAACATTCATCTATTTATCTAAAATTGACCATTCTGTCCAAAATTCGTGATCTTCCTTTCAAGAATGAACTGCCACCTTGTACATATAAATCTAAATACCGCGCCACACACCACATCTATCCTGCCATCATGTGACAAGCACGAGAATCTCATTATCAACTTTGGGTAACCAGCAAATACATATCCCGGTCATTCCGTAGCCTTCATCTTGCTTCCTTCCAGGAGGAATTCATAATACACAACAGAGTTTTCACAGCAGTAGAAAATATCCGGTTCAAACCATGGTAGAAACAATCAAGAACACTTTGAAATCTGTTTGCACATAACCAATCTATCAAGACTGAATTCCTCTAACTCGACCAAGCCACGTGGATTACCAAACCCAAGAATATTGCCACCAAAACATCTGTAGAGTCTCACCACATCATAATTAACCCAAAAGGGCCGGACATGCCATTACCATACTGGTATCGCCTACTACCCAGTGGTCCTGTTTACTTGAGTTTCTTCTGAATTATCCTAAAGTTGATACTTCTCCTTATCATAACTCCATGATCCTTACCCAAAGCTCACTACCAGACGTCCTAACATAAAATTGCTTTGCCCTAATGCCCATAAGTTCTTATATTTTTCTTAAGCACCTCCATAAATACCCCAACCGTAACACTCACTCTGAAAATACCTTATGCGAATTTAAAATTGTTCCTCTTTCCTTTCTTATACTGAAATATAGAATCCATAGTCAAACAGAATTACCGCACGTCTTAATACCATCCAATGTAAGTAACTGATTCTAGTGATATACAAATTTGAAAACAATTCAATTTCCACATATACATTTTTGAATCCATTAGAGCCCTCTCGAGAGTCATCCACTCTGCTCAAATCTAATTTGCTCCGCCCAAACGGGCCGAAAGGCACAAGTCCCATTAGCACAATAACCCCCAAAGAAGTAACCATGCCTTAACACCACCAATCAATTTCATACTTCGTGCACACTACGTACTTCAAAATACAAATTTAATCATTCCATGATTTCCGTATTTCTATAAAGTGCCATATAACCCGTATTCAGGAATTTCCTTACTCGAGTCATCCTCAATCTCCATTTCTGCAAGTCATACCTGATCCACAAGTATGACTCCGACCAAAACGAAAATTTAACACATAACCCTGAAATCAAAGTGTCAATAGCAGGCTCCCCCACTTTGCTTTAAGCTGCAATTATATAAACTTAGAACCCGCAAGGATTCCTCCTTCTCAATTACCATGATATCGCACCGTTAATCCGCCAGACTTCTCGAAGTCTTTTGTTAAGCTTTTCATGAACGTTTTGAATCACCAGCCATGATCACACACTCGACCCCTTACCGGGTAGCAAGTAATATTCCTCACAGAAGCTTCATCAACATCACGCCACCACTAACTGCTCACGAGAAATAACCCACCTATGGAATTTCTTACCGACATATTCCAATGACACTGCACTGGGTGCAACGATCACGTAATCGGTAAATTATCCTGAGCTCATGCTCTCCCACCATTTGTATAAGTCCGCACTTTCCCATTTGACATCAACTGAAAGTTCAACAACACCTTCTGAACTCAAGTCATATTGTGCCTGAAACAATAATCAGATTTTCGCATCCCTCTTCATTTCAAAACAAATTTCTTTCTGCCATATTCAATCTTTCTTCGTACAGTAACCATCACTCCAAATAAATCCCTTAGGCCAAATCACATTCTATCACGATTCCAGACCGTTCTACACTTTCTCAAGACACGCGACTACCCTACCACAGAATCCATAAGTTAATATTCCACTCTTACTTCGGTTAAACCATCTCCTTTAAGCAACTTCTCAACCTCTACTTCTCCTACTTGACCTGCTAGTACTTCAGCCACCGTGAAACACTTCCCATCATGTCTTCCCTCACACTTTGTTGCCCAACTATTGCATCAAATCGAAATGCATCTCTGCCGCACCTGAACCAATAAAATGTTACCGAATCTAAGCCTCTTCGAAGATCATCTTTCTTGATCCATCAACATTAAAAATACCTATTCGCAACCAAAATTACTACAAAATCATTTCCTCTTCTTGAGTCCAAACTCATTGACAAGTCATGAGAATTTAATTTGTCCCAAAATTTAACAACGTGAAAGATCCTTCAAAACATTCACACTCGAGATCGTACATCGCATCCAAAATGAAAATCAATCACTCAATGGCCTTCCTTTACATTTCAAGGAAACACTTCTCGTCGCATTCCAATTGTCTTAACACATCCCGCATTTACATCATACTCCTCACAAAGCCATTCCACCGTTCATCGAGCCACAAAATTCCACTCGTAGGGATATTACCAGACATATGAGTCCAAATGTACAGGTTATAACTGAAGCTACCGAGCCTAAGCTGCGGTCTAAACCTGGCCTCAAGTCCTCCAGACTGGCCCATCACCAAAACACGGAATACACATCTCAAACATCGTTTATGGAATCACAAGCCGGCGATGCACAATCGATACCGAGCGCTCATATGCGCATACGAATGCGTGGAAGGAATTCAAAGAGTTATATTTCAAGCTGAATAAATTACACGATAGAATACAAGAAAGTGAAATTTTTCCTAAGGGTTCGGCATCCTCTCAAAGATAAGTACAAACATCTCCGTACCGATCTGTAAGAATCTACTAAACTTGCTCATGACTCGTGAGACCTATGTAACCTAGAGCACTGATACCAATCTGTCACGACCCAAACTAACCTCTGTCGTGATGGCGCCTATCGTAAAACTAGGAAAGTCGACTCATTTCCAAAACAAACTGATATTTTCATTTCAAAGATAATTTCAAGGTTATTTAACATAAAACCTCCATTTAAAGAGTTCAACTCAAAGAAAAACAGAAGTGCGCAAAAGAAAAGCCCGATATCGGGGTGTCACTAGTCATGAGCATCTACTACAATCTGTCTAGCAATATTAAGGCTAACTCAGCCTGGAAAATAGCTAAATACAACTAGAGTAAGATAAGATGGAGAAGAGCAGGGGCTGTGATCGCCAAACAGCTACCTTTTTATCTCCAAGAAAACAAATCTGCAACCAGAACACTCAATAACCGCTACCGTGTCCAGCTATACCTGAATCTGCACACAAGGTGCAGGGAGTAACGTTAGTACGCCAACTCAGTAAGTAACAACAATAAATAAATACTGAGTAGTAGTGACGAGCAATAAAGCATATAACGTTCATATCATGAAATCTCAGTAAAGTACAACATGCTTTAAAAATCAGTGTTTGAATCAAATCATCTCGTGTAAATCCTGTTCCAGTAAACAAATCATTTAAAGATAGTTTTCCAGAAGTTTTTCAAACAAAGGCTCAATACAAAGGTGAGCAAAAATGATGAAATCATAAGTAGCCCCTCAAGCAAAACATCACTCATAAACAACCCCTCGAGCAAACCTCACAGTCACTCGTGCCACTCGGGCATACCTCACAATCACTCTTGCCACTCGGGCATACCTCATAATCACTCATGCCTCCCAGTCACTCAGCACTCGACACTCGCACTCAGTAGGTACATGCGCTCACTCGGGGTGTGTACAGACTCCGGAGGGGCTCCTTCAGCCCAAGCGCTATAATCTGCACGAACAACTCACGTGCTGCACGGACAACTCACATGCTATAATAATAAAGTATGTTGCAGGCGGGCAGCCCTAATCCACACTCATCCTCACAAATCAGGCCCTCGGCCTCACTCAGTCATAAACCTCTCAAGCCACTCGGGCATCTTAGTAAAACAGGGCATTCGGCCCAAAACATTTATATGCATCAAAATAGAGTCACAAAAACTGAGTTATGCAGTAAACAAGTATAAACATAACTGAGTATAGATTTTCAATCAAAACAATGAGAGGATGGTAAGAAAAAACCCCTAAGGATCCAAACAGCATTGGCGCAAGGCCCAAACATGGCATTCGGCCCAATTTAAAGAAATTCTTTCTAACACATATAAGTATCATATGGTTTCAACAAAGTATGCAAATTTACAGTTGCTACGGGACAGACCAAGTCACAAATCCCCAACAGTGCACATCCACACGCCCGTCACCTAGCATGTGCGTCACTAAAAATAGTAGAATGATACAAAATCTGAGATTTCATACCCTCAGGACTAGATTTACAATCGTTACTTACGTCAAACTGGTCATATCTCTACCCCGCAATGCTCTTGCCTCTGGACTCAGCCTCCAAATGCTCCGAATCTATTCACAATCAGTACAATACCATCAATACGCGCTAATGTAATGAATTCCACAAGAAAAACTACAAAATTAGACCAAAACCCGAAATTGGCTCAAATTCGGCCCCCGGGCCCACGTCTCGAAATCCAACAAAATTTACAAAACTAGAAATCTTATTCACTCACGAGTCTAACCATACCAAATTCATCAAAATTTGACATCGTTTGGTCCTTCAAATTCTTAAATTACTCTCCAAATATTCCAAGCCCTAACCCCTCATTTTCACTAATTACCATGATTAATAAACGGAAACTAACTATATATACAAGTATTAGGGCTCAAGTAACTTAACTCAACGAAATCCCCTTGATTCCCTCTTCAAAGCTCTCCCAAAAGCTCCAAAAATCGAATAGAAATGGTGGAAATGAACCAAATTCGCGAAAAGGTTCTATTTATGGTTTCTGCCCAGGTTTTTCGCACCCGCGGCAATTTTATCGCACCCGCACGACCGCACCTGCGGTCCAAGGAGCCGCACCTGCACGACTCACTTAATCTGCGGACACCTTTCTCGCACCTGCGGACTAGCATCTGCGGCCCCAGGTGCGCATCTGCGAAACCAGCCCAAATTCCTTATCTCCGCATCTGCGCTCAAGGCCTCGCACCTGCGGGCTCGCATATGCGGCCAATTCTTCGCACCTGCGTTCCCAGCCTTGGCCCAGCATCGCCCACACCTGCGCACTCTCCACGCGCACCAGCAGCCTCGCACCTGCGACCCTTTTTTCCGCAGGTGCGGAAATAGCAAAAGCAGCAGCTCCAGCTACAAAGTCCAACTTCGCCAAATCCATTAACCAACAAGTCATATATCAACATACAAACTTATTCGAACCTTCGAATCACTCAAAACAACATCCAAACACCAAATTACCCTCGGATTCAAGCCTAAGAACTTCTAAATTTCCAAATTCGGCAACTGATGCCGAAACCAACCAAACCACGTCCGAATGACCTCACATTTTGCACACACGTCACAAATGACACTACGAACCTACTCCAACTTCCGTAATTCCATTCCGACACCAATATCAAATTTTTCACTGCCGACCGAAATCGCCAAATATCCAATTTCGCCAATTCAAGCCTAATTCTACCACGGACCTTCAAATCATATTTCGGACAAACTCCTAAGTCCAAAATCACCTAACAGAGCTAATAGAACCATCATAATTCAAATCCGAGATCGTTTACACATAGGTCAACATCCGGTTGACTTTTCCAACTTAGGTTTCTACTTAAGAGACTAAGTGTCTCAATTTACTCTGAAACCACTCCGGTCCCGAATCAACTAACTCGATATAACATAATATAGCTGAATAATACAAAAAGAAGTAGAAATGGAAAGAACGGGGCTATAACTCTCGAAACGACCGACTGGCTCGTTACAGGTGGTGCCGTGCCATTTTCATATTATCAGTTGCTTATTTTATTGTTGAGGAATTAATTTGCTGCTAAGTGATAATTTTCCTTCTGAAATTTCTATATCATTCCCCTTCGCATGTTCCCTCCCAAATTTATAAATTGTTATTTATTGTGTTATTGTTGTTTCGTATTTGTATATACTTGTACAGGTTATTTACGTACGTGTCTTATCATAGCCTCGTCACTACTTCGTCGAGGTTAGGCTCGACACTTACAGAGTACATGGGGTCAGTTGTACTCATACTACACTCTACACTTGTTGTGCGGATTTTGGAGTTGGTCCCAACGGCGTACCATAAACTTGCTTGGATTCAGCTACGTAGAGGAGACTTGAGGTATAACTGCACAACGTCCACTGTTCTAAAGTCCCTTTCTATCATATCTTAGATGTGTATTATCTTTCAAACAACTTGAATTTTATTTAGACTATTATTTGTATTATCCTAGTAGCTAGTGCACTTGTGACACCAGATTCGGTGATGTATTTTGATGATTCGGTTGTTGTAGTCTTCCGCACTTTATTTTAGTAATTCACTTTTGCTTAAATTGATTTGATTAAAAATGGTTAAGAGTTTTCTAACGCTGGCTTGCCTATCAAGTGAAATGTTATGTGCCATCATGGTCCCGAAGGTGGGGATTTCGGGATCGTGACAAAATGTTATTGCTGATAAACTACAGACTGTCTGGGATGATTTTGGAAATTGCGAAGAAAAAATTTTTGCTGCACAGAGCTGACTTTGGAAGCTTATATCTCGCAATCTATAAGGAATTGGGAGATGATCAAAAGACAAAAGTTGTAGCTCTTGATTTCTAGTTTTCATAAAGTCAAAACATTTGTCATTTATAGTTTTGTACAAAACGTTGTGACCATTATACTAGAGGCTATTTAGGAAGAGTTTGGAAATGGCCGTTGAGGAATTTGTTCATCGCGAACGCAAGGGAAGGGTGGCGAATGTGAAGAACAAACCCCTAGACAGAAGAATAAAGTCAAAAAATGAGACTTCATCTCATTCTTCCATTTTTGGACGAAGAAAGCTCGGGTGAGTCGATGTTTCAGGAGTCTTTCAAGGAAAACATTGGAGTAAGAATTCCTAACTCGATTTTGGTTAAAATATATGAATCTATTGTTATTTTTGTCATGAAATAAGTGAATTGGGTTGAAAATGGAAGAAATTTGCTATACCTTAAATTGAGGATATGGAGGTCGATTCATTATTGGAATTTGATAAAATTGATATGGTTGAATTCGTATCGGAATGAGTGTTCGGATTTCGTGAAAATTCTGTCGAGATCTAAGAAGCGAGCTCCGCGTTGACTTTTGGGTTGACTCTTTAAAGTTAAATTTTAAGTCGATGTTATATTATCCGGAGATGTTTCCGATGAGTTTTAATGAAGTTATGAAATTAATTTGGCTATATTTGTGTCGTCCGGAGGTCATTTCACGCAAGAAGTCTATTTTGGAACATCGGCTTAACTTCAAAAAGGTAAGTATTTTGCCGAACCGTGAGTGGGGGAATTTTTCTTTAGGCATTGAGTCTTATGCGAGTACGTACTTGGTTTATACGTACAAATTATATCGGTTAAACTTCGTAGACACCCTTATGTATTAAATTGGAAATTGTTGGTACTTATTAAATTATGTATCTGTCATGCATCATTCCTTGTTTGCCGAGTTTACTTTTATATGATAATTTGGTGTGATTGTCACTTGACCTTTATGTGAATTCTGTGTTCTATTGAGGAGCCATTTAGTGGAATTAATTTCATTAAGGATTTTTCATCTTCAAATAATTTGAAAAGAGGTATTAATTTAGTCACCAAGAATATGGATTAAATAAGGTGTTGTTCTTGTTGAGTTACTTTTACATCCTTGTTGTTGTTTTTGAGATTTTATATACATTGTGTTGAGTCGTGGGCTACCCGTTGTGAAATTAATTGATTTCGTTGTACCTTTGGAAAGATTGTGTCCTATGGGCAATTTGTATATACGAGTTGATTATGTTGTGATAATATTCTATGTGAATTATTGTGTGATTTGGGTTACTGTTATGCGCCATATAAGGGTGGTATCCCATTGTTGATATTATATGTGTTGGGATATTGTCTGGGTGGAGTGTTAAGGGAGGCTATTATTGGAGTGATAAGGGTAGTTATATAAGCGATAAGAGTGGCTATTGATATTGTTAGGCTGGACGGATAATGTAGGATATTATAGGAGTGATAAGGGTGGGTATTGGAGTGATAAGGGTGACTATACGAGAGATAAGGGTGGCTATTGTCATGGATGATATGCGATGATGTGGGGTTATTGTGCTGGTGATTTTTATGTGATGTTGTGATTTTGCTTGTGTTTATTTTTATATCTTGCGCGACTTGTCTTGTTGTTTCAGTAAACTTGATAATAGTCTAATCTATGTTGAAATTGTGAGTTTGTGGCTATTGCTGGGCAGATTATGTAATTGGCACGTGAGCTGTCCGTGCACATGTGATATAAAATGTGGACACAATGTGCCAGCGAAATATAATGATTATGTTATTGGCACGTGAACTGTCCGTGCAGATGTGATATATAATGCGGGCACGAGGTGCAGGGAAAATATAATGATTTTTATTATTGGCACGTGAGTTGTTCGTGCGGTTTTGATAGAAATCTGAGCACAAAGTGTTGTGAAAATATGAAAGTGGACTGAGACCCGTGTTACAAAAAATATGAAAGTGGGCGGAGACCCGTATTTTATGATTATGAAATGAGGTATCACAGAGTGACTTGTATTTGAAAGAATTTATATTCGAAAGATATTTATTTGAAATAAATATATTCGAAAGATATTTATTTGAAAGAATTATATTCGGAAGATATTTATTTGAAAGAATTATGTTCAAAAGATATTTATTTGAAAGAAGTATATTCGAAAGGCATTTATTCGAAAGAATTATATGTGAAAGATTTAAATTTGAAGCACTTGATTAATTGGTTGTACTTGTGTTCCTCATTCGTTTGAGCAATAATTATGATGTTCTTGTTGCCGTACTGTTTATATCACTGGTTGATTTTTGTTGCAATCATTGCTAGTTGTTTTTCAGTACTATTATATACTGCTATATTGCACAGGTTATTTGACTAGTGAGTGTCTTGACTGTACCTCGTCACTACTCCACCGAGGTTAATCTTGATACTTACTAGGTATCGATCGTAGTGTACTCATACTACACTTCTGCACATATTTGTGTAGAACAGGCATTAAAGATATCAGATTCGGAAAGAGTTACTGTGTTTATCACATACCTTGTAACTTGGCTTTCTCCACAAAGATTCCCACACTTGGTACTTGGAATCAAATATTAGTCTAGCTTCTATGTATTCATGCCGACGTATTCTTTTTCAAAGAACCGGGCTACAAAAATATATTCCAACCTAAACTTACAGCATAATGTATGGTCTTAGCGCCCTTTTTATTTATTTATTTAAAATTACTACCTTGCTAATTAGTATGTGTAATTATAATTAAGACCATTAATCAATTATTTGTTACACTATTTTATATATTATAATAAATTTTCTTTCACAAGTTTAGTATTTGACACAATAGGTATAACTCAGTGTTTTAAAAGGCATTTTCAGGGCGAGCCCTAGGGCGAAGCACACCAAAAATACCCTGAGGCGATGGTGTGGGGTGAAAGTCTCAAGAGGCATACGCCCAGTAATTCGGGACGAATGCTCGGGCGTTCGTGGGGTACGCTTGGGCGTTTGAGGCCCGATATTTTAGTGAGGCATAAGCCCCATAGACCTTTTTAAATTAAAACAAAGTTTGTTGAATAAGTCCTTCATATATTACCCAAATTCTCAAAATTCAGTTTGGTAATTACTCAAAACTTTTAAAAAGGAACTGAAATGTATTAAATTTAAAAGTCAAGATCTTTTTTATTGACTGAAACCCTAATTTATGGTATTTTTCAATTCTTTATCTTGTCCGCTAGTCTGCTAATATCTCCTAAAAGCAACGAATATTCAATTATTGTTTTACAAATATAAAAGAGAACTTCATTCTCCTTCACAGCAGCAAGTTCAAGTTCCAATTGCAGGTTAATCATCATTTTTGTTCCTCTATATAGAAAACTTTATTCTTTTCGACTAAGTTACTTGTGTTTCTAAATAGTGCATAATATATCGTTTTGACTAGTTTTTTTGTAGGGATGTGTCACGAACCCAAAAATCACTAATCGTGATGGTACCTAACTCGACCCGCTAGGTAAGCCAACTAACAGACAAAACAATCCAAATGAAATTGTTGGAAAATAAAGAAGAATTATCTGAACTATTACAAATTAACCCAAGAACTGGTAATACAAGTCATGAGCTTCTAAAACTTAAAATTTACAAAGCTGATACAAATAATTATACGATCTGTCTGTAAGCTACATAAACAGATTACCAATATCTAAAGCCACCAAGGACAAGTGACAGTTGTATCCGGAATGCACGAACATCTTCAGGGTTAGCTCCCGACATCACCAGCAGCTCCACTCCAAAAGTCTGCACGCAAGATGCAGAAGTGTAGTATGAGTACAATTAACCCAATGTACCTAGTAAGTATTTTGTCTAACCTCGTCGAAGTAGTGACACGGCTTTTTTTTTGTAAAACGATGCTCACTAATAAAAATCTGTACCGAAATCTAGCAATAGACCTATACTACAGTATAACATGATAGAGTACACGAAACGAATGTACAAAGTAATAACAGAGTACTAGAAGTGATCACAATTCAACAGTTTCCAATATCTCAACCAATCTTTTCCTTAGACCGAAACCAATAAGCCACAATAGTCACCCCATAACTTTCATAACGTGAGGAATATACTCTGATATAAAGTCAACTGCACGGCAAAACCCTTAGTGCATTTATCTCATCCTCAACAAATATGCATACAACAGTACCAACCGGATGACAGAAATGCCGATAACAGTAATGACAAAGTAGGAAATACGCAAGTAGTAATAATGAACGAGAATGTACATAAGGGCATCAGTAACAGACTAGGCAGAAAACATAGAGGAGATGGCAACAATCAGAAAAAGGAATGTAACTTCAACTAACTAGCATGGTGAAGGCATAAATGCAATTATAACGAATAAGAGGGGAACACATGATCCTTATGCGTTAACAAGTAGAAGCATGAATGACTAACACGGTAGAAGGCATGTACTAAGTGCAACCAAAATAGATACGACAAAGATATAATTATGACAGCAGAAAGTATGCATGTTATTTGCAAGTTTAGCAAGTGAAAGGCATGAGTGACACAATAACAAATAAGGTAAAGAGCAAGACAATGGCATTAATGGCAAGTCACATAAGAACCATAAATACAACAATAACAGCTCAATGTAATGACATGAACGTATACCTAAAGGAAAGATATCACAACATAATGCATGCCCCTCATCCTCACCTACACGGAAACACCCATCGTGCCATGAACTCATGATAATTTAAAGCATGATATTATAAATAAAATACCACGACATTACCCTTCGTGCTTTACACTCTTCCTTACCAAGAATATGTATATCAATGACAAACAAGAAAGCATAAATAATGTCAATGAGAGTGTTTAAATGAATATTCCAAATGAATCCCAATCATAACTTTCCAAGACAACATTAGTTCAATACACCCGCAAGAACCTTATTATTCAAGTATTCCAACAAATCTCACAAATGATCTACAACACAAGTATAGAATCTAGTATCACAAGAATATCGATCGTAGCAATGTATTAATGATTATGCATATTGATGACCGAATTAAACACACCAATGTATTCTCAGAATTCCATCAACTTTTATCAAATTATAATGAGCTAAGTCTTAGTTTCTAACATTTAATAGTATGCTCTCAGTATCTAGGAGCCAAGTAAGGCATGAAGCAAGAAGGTCACATGATTTTACAAGACACAATTTATAACATAATTTACCCCCGAGCATGGTTAACCCTAGCACATGCATATATGCTCGTCACCTCATATATGTATCACCCCCGCATGTAGCAAACAATGTCAAATAGTAGGAAATATTCCCTCAATAAAGTTAGGCAAGACACTTACCTCGCTCCAAAGGTCCACTCAAAGCTCAATCACAGCTTTGCCTTCCAAACAAGCTCAACCCGATTACCCATTCACCCCCGAGCCCGGTTATGTAAATTATTTTGGAACCCGACCTCAATTTGAGGTCTAAATTCTCATTTTATAAAAATTTCTAATTCTACCCAAACCCCCAATTTCCACCATGAAAACACTAAATTTGTTGAAATCTTAGGAACTGTAGTGAAAAATTGAAAGAAAATGGATTAGAATCACTTACCAATGATTTGGGAAAGAAGAGTTCTTTGAAAAATCGCCTATAGGGTTTTCTAGTTTTAAAAATTTGAAGAATGAACAAAAATTCCATTTTCCCCTTCTTTTACCCAACTGCACTTATCTAAATTGCGACACAAAGTTCGCAATTGTGATGATCGCAATTGTAACCAATTCCTCACAATTGCGAAGAATCTCTGAGCCTGCTATCTTCGCAAATGCGACGCATATGTCGCAAATGCGAGCCAAGGTCCTTCGCAAAAGCGAACTTGTGACTCGCAAATGCGAGTCTGCCTTGATCGGATTCCAGTCGCAAATCCGACAATATTCCCGCAAATGCGAACCCTGCCCCCATCACATTTGCGGGCTTTTCTTCGCAAAAGCGAAGCTGACCCAACCCCTTCCCTCTTCGCAAATGCGAGCCTGACTTCGCATTTGCGAGGCTCGCATTGCGATCAAGTCCTCGCAAATGCGAGATCTGCAGACCTAATGCACCAACTATGTTTCTTTTCTAAGTCTAAACCACTTCGTAGCCTATCCTAAACTCACCCGAGCCCTCGGGGCTCTAAACCAAATATGCACACAAGTCTAAAAATATTATATGACCTTTCTCGCGCGACTAAATCGCTAAGATAACACCTAAAACTATGAATTGAGCACCAAATCAAAAGAAATTTTCAAGAAACTTTAAAACTTCCATGTCAACAACCGGACATCCGAATCACGTCAAACCAACTCCGATTCTCAAAACATTTGACAGACAAGTCATAAATATAGTAATGAACCTATATCAGGTTCTGGAACCACAATACGGACCCAATATCCAAAGAGTCAAACATTGGTCAAACATGTCAAAGTCATTAAGCCTTTAACTTTCAAATTTCACCAAAGTGCGATAACTCGGGCTAGAGACTTCTGAATTTGATCCCGGGCATACCCCCAGGTCCCAAATCACGATACGTACCAACCGGGACCGTCAAAATACAATTCCAGGTCCGTTTGCTTAAAACGTTGACTGAAGTCAACTCAAATAGTTTTTAAGGTAAAAATTTCATATTTTTATCAGTTTTAACATAAAAGCTTTTCGAAAAAACACCCGGACTGCGCACACAAATCGAAAAAGGCTAAAATGAGGTATTTAAGGCTTCAAAGCGCAACATTAAGTTCTAAATCATAAGATGACCTTTCGGGTCATCACATTCTCTACCACTTTAACATACGTTCGTCCTCGAACGTGCCAGGAGTCGTTCCAAAGCTATCAAGTCACGGTGTAACCTTACTATGTAGATATCCGGGGGTGATCCCATGTCACCCTGCTCCATATAAGTCTGCTAACACAACATAACTAGAGATCCTTACTTCAACCTTGGTCCTCAAACCTTAGAATCCAATCTCTAACATCCCGAATTCATTACAAGACCTGAATCTCACATCTACCCACTATATAAACATGAACAAGTTGTATTAGGTCATAACCATAACCCCAAGATGAAATCACATAGTACACTCCATCACTGAGACACTTACAACAGGAACTACTGACCACCATTACTGACCAAAAATAAATCCTGTGCCGGTAGCAAATCGCATATCGATTAGAGCCTCGTTCAAAACCTTCATACCCTACCGATGATGAAAGAAAGATGCATAACCTCTTAACCACTCATCTGATCAATAAGCCAAGAAACTCACTCGTCCGACCAGGGCCATTGCCCAAATCCTCAACAAAATATGGTATTATTCTTCGAAACCTTCCTCATCCCGATACAATAGTGCAAATCTCATGTCTAGAAACCTCATCTCAGCCAATACAAGCAGCCCAACCGACAAGTATCAACAATAATCATATGGAACCCTACACAACACAGTCCCGAACACTAACAAGTAATAATTCGGACATGACAGATAACAGTAAGAGAGTTAAATAAGAAAACTACTAAACAAGTTAAGTAGGCGGGGAAAGTTTAGCATTTTACTATAAACTATTTTCAACAAGGTGGAAGCAAATGTACACGAAGTAAGCATTCGGAGTTACATTCATCACAGTACCGTTGCGGCGTGCAACCCGATCTCATCATATCAATCCACATAGGGTACCCATCGAGCCATAATACTCGGGCACACTGATCACATGTGCGTCAATATCAAACACATTATAGTGCACAAAATATGACCGTGGGAAAATTATTAGGAACACACAATACTGAGAAGGACAAGAACCGCTATGTGCAATAAGCAATTCAACATCACGAAGGCCATCTCTCCCATAGCGCCATGAGGCCTAAACTGAATTATAATATGCGTAAGAAGAACCATGTAACCCTCACAACCCTTCATAGCATAAGAGAGGAATACATAACACAGACCAAGGTGTGAATAGCATCTATTCCGCCTGATGATACACCTGTGGTAACAACTGCACAGAAGCAAGCAATCCGATCTGATACAGAATACACATCCTTATTGGGCCTAGCAATGGGCCCCCAAATCAACTCTGGTCACCCCCAAACGGACAAATAGCCCTCCAAGAGTCCACAACCACAAAATAATCTGCTTCTGAGAACTCCTAGTCTCCAAATCCATAGAACACACGAATCATCCTACCTGATCCCAACTCCACCGCCTAAATGTCTAACACATCTCTCGTATACAATCATCCCACGAGGAATACTTCTTTAATTCTTCGGTTCCACATAACAAAATTTGAATCTCAGTAGTGAACTAACCAGGCGAGCACCGCAATATCAATGCTGCATCCGTACGTCAAAAAACAATACATCTTCTGAAATGCACACCCTTCTCAGGCAATACCAAGTGGTGATAGCATCCATATAGACATCTAAAATCGTCCATACTGTCTAAGAATTCATGAACTTCCCTTCAAACCTGAATCGTGACCCTGCACATGCAAAACTCAATCCCGATCGGTCAGAAACCTTCTATTTGATCTCATCTAGGAGGAAATCCCAATACGCAACATGTTCCTCACACCAGTAGGAAATATTCACCTCGAACCGTGATAGAAATCATCGATAACCCCTTGAAATCCGTTTTCACACAACCAAACTATCAGAACTGAATCCCTCCAACTCAACCAAACCACGCAGTTGCCCAAAACCCATGAGCATTGCCAAGAAATACATGTGAAGACCCACCACATCATAAGTACCCAAAGAACCGATCATATCATTACCGTGTTGATCCAATTTACTATCAAACCGCCCTATTTCCTCTGAGTTCCTTCCAAATCACCCTCAAGTTGATACCCCTCCTTGCGAGAACACCATGATCCTTACCCCAAGCTCGCCATAAGAGATTATAGCATAAAAACCACACCGCCCTAAGGCCCATAAGCCACTGCATTCCCTCTTAGTACCCCTAAAGTACCACAAACGAGACACCCACTCTGAAGAGACCTTCTATGAATCTAAAGTCGTTCCCTCCACCACTTAGTCCTCCTGATATTGAAATGCATAATCCACAATGATATAGAAAAAACTGCGAGCTTCGACACCATCCAATATAAATCTTAAACTCTAGCCACAACTACTATGCCACCACTTAATCTTCCTGAGTCTGAACTCATCAATAAGGCATGGGAATCAAATCCGTTCCACAATTAAACACCATGGAAAACCTTCCAACACACTCATAACTCGGGACTACACATCACATCGAGACAGAAACCAAGCACCCATCAATCCTTTTTACACCTCAAGCAGACTCTTCTCTTCACATTCAAGTCATCTGAACATAGCCCGCAGTCACAGCCTACTCATTATTCAGTCATCTAACCGCTCTCCGACCATAAGTTATACTCATAGGAACACTACCGAATGTCTAAGTCCAAAAGCACAAGCACAGACAACCGAAATTTTCGTGCTCAAGCTGCAGTCAAAACTCGGCCTCTAGTCCTCCAGACTGACCCATCATCAGCACACAGAAATCACATCTCGCACCTCATCCATGGAATCACAAGCCATCGATGCTCAGCCTATACCGAGCGCTCACATGGGTATACGAATGCGTGGAAGGAATTCAAAGAGTTATGCTTCAAGCTGAATAAATATCGCACGATAAGGAAAGAAAGATGATAAGTTTATCCTAAATGCCCTGTAGCCTCTCAATGATAGGTATGGACGTCATCATACCGATCAACAAGACTCCACTAGACACTTGCTCATGACTCGTAGAACCTATGAACCTAGAACTCTGATACCAACTTGTCACGACCCAAAAATCACTAGTTGTGATGGCACCGAACTTGACCCGCTAGGTAAGCCAACTAACAGACAATACAATCCAAATGAAATTGTTGGAAAATAAAGAAGAATTATCTGAACTATTACAAATTAACCCAAAAACTGGCAGTACAAGTCATGCACTTCTAAGACTTAGAATTTACAAAGCTGATATAAATAATTACGCGATCTGTTTGTAAGCTACATAAACAGATTACCAAAATCTAAAGCCACCAAGGACAAGTGACAGTTGTATCCGGAATGCACGAAAATCTTCAGGGTCAGCTCCCGACATCACCAGCAGCTCTGCTCCAAACGTTTGCAGGCAAGGTGCAGAAGTGTAGTATGAGTACAACCGACCCAATGTACCCAATAAGTATTTTGTCTAACCTCGTCGAAGTAGTGACAATGCTTTGTTTTTTTGTTAAACGATGCTCAATAATAAAAATCTATACCGAAATCTAGCAATAAAACTATACTACAATATAACAGGATAGAGTACACGAAACGAATGTACAAAGCAATAACACAGTACTAGAAGAGATCACAATTAAACAGTTTCCAATTTTTCAACCAATCGTTTCCTTAGAGCGAAACCAATAATCCACAATAGTCACCCCATAATTTTCATAACGTGAGGAATATACTCTGATATCTAGTCAACTGCACGACAATACCCTTCGTGCATTTATCTCATCCTCACCAAATATGCATACAACAGTACCAATCGGATGGCAAAAATACCGATAACAGTAATGACAAAGTAGGAAATACGCAAGTAGCAATAAGGAACGAGAATGAACATAAGGGCATCGGTAACAGACTAGGCGAAAAACATAGAGGTGATGACAACAATCGAAAAAAGGAATGTAACTTCAACTAACTAGCATGGTGAAGGCATAAATACAATTATAACGAATAATAGGGGAACACATGATCTTTATGCATTAACAAGTAGATGCATGAATGACTGACACGGTAGAAGGCATGTACTAAGTGCAACCAAAAAAGATACGATAAAGATATAATTATGACAGCAGGAAGTAGGCATGGTATTTGCAAGTTTAGCAAGTAAAAGGCATGAGTGACACAATAACAAATAAGGTAAAGAGCAAGAAAAGGGCCTTAACGACAAGTCATATAAGAACCATAAATACAACAATAACAGCTCAACATAATGGCATGAACGTATACCCAAAAGAAAGGTATTACAACACAATGCATGTCCCTCGTCCTCACATGCACGAAAATACCCATCGTGCCATGAACTCATGATAATTTAAAGTATGATAATATAAATAAAATGGCACGACATCACCCTTTATGCTTTTACTCACAAATGATATGGTACGACATCACCCTTCGTGTTTTTACTCTCAATAATATGGCACGACATCATCCTTCGTGCTTTACTGTCAATAATATGGCACGACATCACCCTTCATGGTTTATACTCTTCCTTACCAAGAATATGTATATTAATGACAAACAAGGCAGGAAGCATAAATAACGTCAAGAAGAGTGTTTAAACGAATATTCCAAACGAATCCCAATCACTACTTCCCAAGACAACAATAGTTAAATAAACCCACAAGAACCTTATTATTCAAGTATTCTAACAAATCTCACAAATGATCTACAACACAAGTATAGAATCTAGTATCACAAGAATATCGACCGTAGCAATGTATTAATGATTATGCATATTGATGACCGAATTAAACACACTAATGTATTCTCAGAATCCAATCAAATTTGATCAAGTTATAATAAGCTAAGTCTTAGTTTCTAACATTTAATACTATACTCTCAGTATGTAGGAGCCAAGTAAGGCATGAAGCAGGAAGTTCAACGTGATTTTACAAGACACAATTTATAACATAATTTACCCTCGAGCATGGTTAACTCTGGCACATGCATATATGTTCATCACCTCATATATGTATCACCCCAGCATGTAGCAAACAATGTCAAATAGTAGGAAATATTTCCTCAACAAAGTCAAGTAAGACACTTACCTCGCTCCAAAGGTCCACTCAAAGCTCAATCACAGCTTTGCCTTTCAAACAAGTCTCCGAACTAATAGAATCTAGCAAATTACCAACCAAAAAATTCAAATTAAGTCATAGGAATTACCCATAACTGTAAAGGATTCAATTTAGGTCATTATTGAAAAAGTCAACAAAAGTCAACCCCCGGGCCCGTTTGGTCCAATCATAAAATTCGGACCAAAACCCGATTACCCATTCACCCCCGAGTCCAGTTATGTAATTTATTTTAGAACCCGACCTCAATTTGAGGTCTAAATCCCCATTTTATCAAAAACCCTAATTCTACCCAAACCCCCAATTCCCACATGAAAACACTAGATTTTAGGTTGAAATCTTAGAAAATATAGTGAAATATTGAAAGAAATGAATTAGAATCACTTACCAATGATTTAGGGAAGAAGAGTTCCTTGAAAAATCACTTCTAGGGTTTTCTAGTTTTAAATATTTGAAGAATGAACAAAAATTCCGTTTTTCCCTTCTTTTACCCAACTGCAGTTATCGAAATTACGACACAAAGTTCGCAATTGCGATCAATTCCTCACAATTGCGAAGAATCTCTGATCCTACTATCTTCGCAAATGCAATGCATATGTCGCAAATGCGAGCCAAGGTCCTTCGCAAAAGCGAACTTGTGACTCGCAAATACGAGTCTGCCTTGATCTGATTCCAGTCCCAAATGCGAGAATATTCGCATTTGCGGGCCTCTCTTCGAAAAGCGAAACTGACCCATACCCCTCCCTCTTTGCAAATACGAGCCTGACTTCACATTTGCGAGGCTCGCATTTGCGATCAAGTCCTCGCAAATGCGAGATCTGCAGACCTGATGCACCAGCTATGTTTCTTTTCTAAGTATAAACCACTCCGTAGCCTATTCGAAACTCACCCGAGCCCTCGAGGCTCTAAACCAAATATGCACACAAGTCTAAAAATATTATATGAATTTGCCCGCGCGACCAAATCGCCAAGATAAAACCTAAAACTACAAATTGAGCACCAAATCAAAAGAAATTTTCAAGAAAACTTTAAAACTTCCATTTCAACAACTTGACGTCCGAATCACGTCAAACCAACTCCGTTTCTCACCAAATTTGACAGACAAGTCATAAATATAGTAATGAAGCTATACCAGGTTCAGAAACTACAATACGGGCACGATATCCAAAAAGTCAAACATTGATCAAACATCTCAAAGTCATTAAGCCTTTAATTTCAAATTTCAACAAAGTGCGATAACTCGGGTTAGGAACTTCCGAATTCGATTCCTGGCATACGCCCAAGTCCCAATCACGATATGGACCCACCGAGACCATTAAAATATACATCCGGGTCTGTTTACTCAAAACGTTGACCGAAGTCAACTCAAATGGATTTTAAGGCAAAGATTTCATATTATTATCAGTTTTAACATAAAAGCTTTCCGAAACAATACCCGGACTGCGCACACAAATCGAGAAAGATTAAAATGAGGTATTTAATGCTTCAAAGCGCAGTATTAAGTTCTAAATCATAAGATGACATATCGTGTCATCACAGGATGTAGCACATCTATCTATATATATATATATATATATATATATATATATAGTTTTCTTCAATTTCTATGTAATTTTACCTTTTTATAAATATTTATTGCAATTATATTATTTTATA
The DNA here is from genome assembly GCA_000715115.1 of Nicotiana otophora. NCBI lineage: Eukaryota > Viridiplantae > Streptophyta > Magnoliopsida > Solanales > Solanaceae > Nicotiana > Nicotiana otophora. Next base: position 47,987 of record AWOL01S0009803.1, on the reverse strand, counting down.
AAATATTAAAAATTGAATACCTATGGGGATTACGCCTCGCTGAGGCATATGCAAAACACCCCGCCTTACGCCCACGCCTTTTGAAAGTACTGGTATAAATAAGATTAATTCTCCAATTTCACAATTAAAAAGTATATAAAAGTATTCCGGGTTATTACATATAGCTCCACACATGGTAAAAATCATCTAGTAATTTTTAGTTTTGCTGGATTTTAAACGGGTTTTTGCTATAATTTTCATCCCACTTCGTTGATTCGTGATCACCATGGAGGAGCCATCTTAGGTAAAGGGTGGACTAATGCACACCCTTCGCCGAAAAATTATGTGGTGTATAGAGGTTAGATATATTTTCGCTCTTATTTGAAGAATTTTATACATTGTAAATTGACAAGCATTTGTTCTTATCCTCTCTCCATCAAAATTATCTCTCAAAATATTTGTGTGAACTTTATCAAACTACAAAATAATAGAATCAAAATTTGAGATATTTACACACGAATAATGATTGGCCTTTCTTTCTGAAGGTAAAGTATCGTTCAACAAATAGTGCGGCAAATTCGCTATTCACTTGATACAAATAGGAAGCGAGAAAATGAAAAGACGTGTATAATTAACTTTCATCATGATTCATTTAAAAGGATAATATTGATACTTCGTATGTAGTCTTCTTTAATTTTATTAACATCTTGACATAAAATGCTACGAAGGGATTAAAATATAGAAATAAAAATGTCTTGATTGACATCTTTTCATTACAACTGCACTCCACCTTCCAAAACCAGCAAAACTCTATAAATAGAAAAATCAACAGTGTCATATTTTGAGATGGTATAATCTTTTATTGACAAATGTCTACAATCATTTTTTAGTTTTTCACTTGCCGTCTCCGCAATGGAGAAGGACTAAATTTGAATTCGTGCTGGGAAGCCCCACATTGGGGATAAAGCCTCCATAACAAAAGCAATTTCATACCCAGAGCTCGAACACCTCAAATTAGGATGAAAAAGTACCGCTACAGTAGTCATTAGCAAACAAATATTCTTTCCTTGTACTCCTCTTCATCCATAGTATCACTCAATGTTCTGCCTTTAGTTTCTAGTAAACACAACACAAACTAACCACAAATTCCAATACTCATTCCAAAAACTCCATAAGAAAACCATCTATTATGTCTTCCAAAAGCAACCAAAATAGGACTAAATGCACCCCCAAGAACCAATGCTTGTATCACCTTTGACACTGCTGAATTCCTCACACAAGTTGGAAATAATTCCACAGTGTAAATCAATAGTACATTAAAAGATGTATATGCACTAAAACACGAAACCAATTCAAACCCCTTGTGTAATTCTTTAAAAGAATCATCTTTAACTATTGCACAACCTATGCTACAAATTCCACTTAATAAAGCAAATTCCAAAAGTGATTTTTTTCTTGTTAGTTTGCCAATAAGAAAGAATGTTACCATAGAAGCTGGCAATTCTGATAATGCATTCAATGTGACACTAAAATATAGATTAAAAGGTAAATTTCCAACTCCTAGTGGCATCCCATAGTAAACCAATCCAACACCAAAACCAATAAGCATCACTGATACTTGTCTCTTGAAAGCCCAATTCATTTCTACCAATATCTTGATAGCTGAGTAGAGATAGATTGTTGACTCTGAGTTGTGCATTAGAAGTTCCAAAGTTATTTACATAAATCAGACATGCTTTATGAATAAAATAACATGCAAATTAAAAAATGTTGAATAAATCAGACATTTGGACTTATTTACTCCGTGTACACATAGAGGTACTTCTACGCTTTAGCAAATCATTTTAGATTTTTATTTTATTTTAAAGGCATTTCAATTCACAAGGCCTCCCGTATTCAAGCAAGATCCGGGAAATGACCGCACCTCAAGGGGTGTGATGTAGACAACCTACCCTAATGTAAGCATTAGTGGCTGCTTCCACTGCTCGAACTCGTAATCTATAGAGTTGCACGAAGACAACTTTACCATTGCTCCAAATCACCCCTTCTCATTTTAGATTGGTGTAGTCTTATAATATTGCTTATCATAGAAACATACCAAAGCTTTCTTAAGGAGAAAGTTCATTTAGTACTCCGTTGTAAATAATCTTCCTGAAGAAACTTTTCTATACGAGTCTGCGCCGTAAATATTTTTATCTATTTAGTACGCTATTGGAAATAGGCCTCCTGAAGAAGCTTATCATTTCGGTACTCCATTATGGATAAATATCACCCTCGATAGAATATTATCTATATCTAGCACAATGCTCTTATTCTTTCGGTACCCCGTTATTGTCACGACCCAATTTCCCCTCCGTGTGACATCGTGACGGCACCTAGTCTCTGTGACTAGGTAAGCCAAATAAATTCGGAAAAAGAAAACAAAAACATAAATTCAATAACTAACTGTAGAAATAACACCATAACTGAATATCATGCCGCTTCGCACGTACAATACCCAACTCCTTAGTATACTACATAGCATTCCCAAAATCCGGAACATCGTGAATCACAAACTACAGAAGAAAAATCTAGTGTCGCTATACATCAGAGTCTAACAAAAGAAAATACAGAAGATAATGGACATGGGGAAGAGTAGAAGGGAACTCGGAGGTCTTCGAACGCAGCAGATATACCTTGAAGTCTCCAAAGCTGTCCGGGCTCACTGATAGTGCAGTTGATAAGGGGCACCTGGATCTGCATATGAAAACATGTGGAAAAGAGAAGCATGAGTACACCACAATCGGTACCCAGTAAGTGCCAAGCCTAATCTCGGTCGAGTAGTGACGAGGTCAAGTCAGGACCCTACTGGTATAAATAATAATAAGGCAAGGCAAGAATGAAATATCGCAGTAAAATAAACACTAAAATTTAACAAGAAATAATTCATAAAAGGTAACAGCTCAGTACACAGAAATACAACAGGGAATCTCCCGAGATACCGTCTCGTAGTCCCAAACGTAAATGTACAAGGGATCTCCTGGAATACCATTCCGTAGTCCCAAAGTAAAAATGCAAGACTGGGGGATCTTCCGAAATACCATTCCGTAGTCCCAAAGTAAATATACAGTACAGGCGGATCTCCCGGAATACCGTTCCGTAGTCCCAAAGTAAATATACAGTACATGGGGATCTCCCGAAATATCGTTTCGTAGTCCCAAAGTAAATATGCAGTACATGGGGATCTCCCGGAATACCGTTCCATAGTCCCAAAGTAAATATGCAGCTAAACAATAGAATTTAATAGTCCCAGCACAAAATTCTACAGTTCAACCTAAGTACCAGTTAAGGAAAGACACGTAAATTCACTAAATATGCTGCACGTAGTTCAAGTAAACAGTTAAGGCAAGTAAACATGCTATTCTAATCTAGCACGATACTACACATGCTGATGAAACTCAAATAAGAAAGAAATCAGGTTATTACTTAGTAGAAAAATCTGATTTTTACACAATTAGTAGGTGTACGTACTCCTCACCTCACGTACACGACGCTTAAATATAAAAACATTAAAAATCCTGCGAGGCGTTCCCCCACACAAAGTTAGGCAAGCCACTTACCTCGAACCAAGATCAATCAATCGGTCAAAATGCCTTTCCCATGAATATCCGGTTCCGAATGGCCCAAATCTAGCCAAAAGTAATTACATATCATAAATACAACCATAATAAACTTATCTAATTAATGAAATCAATACTTTAATAAAAATTCCGAATTTTGCCCTAAAAGGTCGATCTGGGACCACGTCTCGGAATCGGGTAAAAGTCACAAAATACGAACACCCATTCACTCACGAGTTCACTCGTATCAAAATTATCCAAATCCGATGTCTAAATCCCAATCAAAACTCAAAAATTTGGTTAGGGAACTTTTACCCCATTTTCCCAACTTTTCAATCAAAATCCGAAATTAAAAGGAGGAAACAACTATAGATTAATGAAATACAACCAAAAATGAGTTAGGAATCGTTATCCCAAAGCTCTCTCTGAAAATCCCTTGAAACATCATTAATTCCCGAGCTCCCAAGTCCAAAAATGAAGAAATGAATCAAACCCTCGATTTTCCACTTTTCTGCCCAGAAATATCGTTTCTGCGATCCTTCAACCACACCTGCGGTACCGCACCTGCGAAAATCCCATCGCAGGTGCGAAAATCCCTTTAGGGGGGCTAGTCTGCATCTGCGAACAAAGGCCGCTTCTGCGAGACCGCATCTGCGCTCCTCTTCCACTTCTACGGATCTATGGACACACTTACAGTCCCAGCTAGACAGGGCCAAAACCGCTTATGTGGCTCTATGGCCGCTTCTGCAGTGCCGCACTTGCGGCCCAAAGTGCGCATGTGCGATTACACCAGGTGCAACACCTCCAGCAATTTCATAAGTCCCAAACTCAATTCATTAAGCACCCGAAACTTACCCCGAGGCCCCCGGGACATCGGCCAAACATACCAACCAAATCCTAAAATATCATACGAACTTAGTCGAGCCCTCAAACCACATCAAACAATGTTAAAACCACAAATCATCCTCCGTTTCAAACTTAAAGAACTTGAAACTTCCAAATTCGACAACCGATGGAGAAACCAACCAAACCACGTCCGATTGACCCCAAATTTTGCACATAAGTCATATTCAACATTACGGACCAAATCCAACTTTCGAAATGGGAAATCGACCCAGATATCAAAATTTTCACTGCCGGTCAAAATCTCCAAAAATGCAACTTTCACCATTTCAAGTCTAAATGAGCTACAAACCTCCAAAACACAATCCGGACACGCCTCTAAGTCCAAAATCACCCAATGGAACCAACAGAACTCCATTCCGGAGTCGTCTTCACTAAGTTCTGACTACGGTCCAAAACTTAAGGCTTAACCCTTTATTTAGGGACTAAGTGTCCCAAAACATTCCAAAAACCAAAAAGAACCCTCACGACAAGTCATAATAGCATAAATAGATATGGGAGAAGCAGTTAATAGGGGATCAAGGCTATAAATTTCAAAATGACCAGCTGGGTCGGTACATCCTTCCCTTCTTAAAACAATCGTTCGCCCTGGAATGAGTATAGAGATATACCTGAAGTGGTAAATATGTGAGGATAATGGCTGTGCATATCCTACTCGGTCTCCCAAGTCGTCTCCTCGAACGGTTGTCCCCTCCACTGAACCTTTACGGCAGCAATGTTCTTTGACCTTAGCTTTCTGACCTGGCTGTCTAAAATAGCCATTAGCTCCTCAACATAAGATAGATCATTGTCCAGTTGGACTGAGTTGAAATCCAACACATGAGACGGATCGCCGTGATACTCCCGAAGCATCGAAACATGAAATACCGGATGAACTCCTGCTAGGCTGGGAGGTAAGGCAAGCTCATAAGCAACCTCCCCAACATGCCGCAACACCTCAAAAGGACCAATGAACCATTGGCTCAGCTTGCCCTTCTTTTCGAACCTCATAACGCCCTTCATGGGCGAAACCCGAAGCAAGACCCGCTCTCCAACCATGAATGCAACATCACGAACCTTTCGATTCGCATAACTCTTCTGTCTGGACTGGGCTGTGCGAAGTCTATTGTGAATCACCTTAACCTTCTCTAAGGCGTCCTGAACTAAGTCCGTACCCAATAACCTGGTCTCACCCGGCTCTAACCAACCCACTAGGAACGGCACCGCCTACCATACAGAGCCGCATACGGTACCATCTGAATGCTGGACCAATAACTATTATTATAAGCAAACTCTGCAAGTGGCAAAAGCTGGTCCCAAGCACCCCAAAAATCTATCATACAAGCACAGAGCATATCCTCCAGTATCTGAATAGTGTGACCGGACTATCCATCTGTCTGAGGGTGAAATGTTGTGCTCAGCTCCACTCTAGTACCCAACTCTTGTTGTATGGATCTCCAAAATTGTGATATAAACTGTGTATTCCGGTCATATATAATAGATACCGGTGTGTCATGAAGCTTGACGATCTCACAGATGTAGATTCGAGCTAGTTGCTCGGAAGAATAGGTAGTCATCACAGGAATGAAATGAGCCGATTTGGTCAGCCTATCTGCAATCACCCAAACCGCATCAAACCTCTGCTGAGTCCGTGAGGGTCCAACAATGAAATCCATAGTGATCCGTTCCCATTTCCACTGCGGAATCTTCAACCTCGAAAGCAATCCACCTGGATGCTGATGCTCATACTTCACTTGCTGGCAATTTAGACATTGGGCCACATACTTTACTATGTCCTTTTTCATCCTCCTCCACCAGTAATGCTGCCTCAAGACCTGATACATTTTTGCGGTACCCAGATGAACAGAGTTCCACGAACTGGGAGCCTCCTGGAGAATCAACTCACGCAAACCATCTACATTGGGCACACATAGCCGGCCCTGCATCCTCAATGCACCATCATCTCTAATAGTGACCTTCTTAGCATCACCGTGCTGGACCGTATCCTGAAGGACACACAGATGGGGGTCATCATACTACCGCTCCCTGATACGATCATAAAGATAAGACCGAAAGACCACACAAGCCAACACTCGACTCGGCTCAGAAAAATCCAATCTCACTATGCTGCATAAACGTCCAATGCCATGGGCCTCTCTGCTGCTGGTAGATATGCTAAGCTCCCCAAACTCTCTGCCCGACGGCTTAAAGCATCGGCCACCACATTGGCCTTCCCAGGGTGGTACAAAATGGTGATATCATAATCCTTAAGCAGCTCCAACCACCTCCTCTGACACAAATTAAGATCCTTCTACTTGAACAGATGCTTCAAACTCCGGTGCTCGGTGTAAATCTCACAAGGAACACCGTACAAATAATGCTCCAAAATTTCAAGGCATGAAAAATAGCTGGTAACTTAAGATCGGGGTCATGATAGTTCTTTTCATGAACCTTCGGTTGTCTATACGTGTAGACAATAACCCTACCATCTTGCATCAACACCACGCCGAGACCAATCCGCGATTCATCACAATACACAGTATAAGACCCCGAACCTGTAGGCAATACCAATACTGGGGCTGTAGTCAAAGCTGTCTTGAGATTCTGAAAGCTCTCGTCTCATTCCTCTGTCCACTTGACGGAGAACCCTTCTGGGTCAGCCTGTTCATAGGTGATGCAATAGACGAGAAACCATTTACAAATCGACGGTAATACCCCGCCAAACCAGGAAAACTCAGGATCTCTGTAGCCGAGGACAGTCTGGGCCAACTCTACACTGCTTCAATCTTCTTCGGATTCCCTTGGATTCCATCACTTGATACTATATGACCCAAGAATGCCACTGAGTCTAGACAAAACCCACACTTTGAAAATTTGCATATAATTGCTTTTCTCTTGAAGTCTGGAGCACAGTCCTCAGGTGTTGCTCATGATCTTCCCCAGCCCGGGAGTACACCAAAATGTCGTCAATGAACACGATGATAAAGGAGTCAATATAGGGCCGAAACACATTGTGCATCAAGTGCATAAAAGCTGTTGGGGCATTGGTTAGCCCAAATGACATATCAAGAAACTCATAGTGACCATAACGAGTCCTGAAAGCAGTCTTCGAGATATCTGGCTCCCGAATCTTCAACTGATGATAACCTGAACGCAAGTCAATTTTGGAAAACACTCTAGCACCCTATAACTGATCAAATAGGTCATCAATACGAGGCAAAGGATACCGGTTCTTCACTGTGACTTTGTTCAATTGGTGGTAATCAATACACATTCGCATAGAATCATCCTTCTTCTTCACAAATAAGACAGGAGCACCCCAAGGTGACACACTTGACCGAATGAAGCCCTTATCAAGCAACTCATGTAACTGCTCCTTCAACTCTTTTAATTCAGGAGGAGCCATACGATATGGAGTAATAGAGATGGGCTAAGTGCCCGACAACAAATTAATTCCCAAATCAACATCTCTGTCGGGACGCATGCCCGAAAGATTAGTAGGGAATACATCTGGAAAGTCCATCACTACTGGAACTGACTCAACTGTAGGCATATCAATACTGACATCTTTCACATAAGCTAGATACACATCACACCCCTTCTTAACCATTCGTTGAGCTTTAAGAAACGAAATAACTCTGCTGGGAGTATACTTGAAGGTACCTCTCCACTCTAATCGTGGTAAACCTAGCATAGCCAGCGTCACGGTCTTAGCGTGACAATCAAAAATAGATACATGGGGTGACAAATAGTCCATGCCCAAAATAATATCAAAGTCCACAATGCTGAGCAATAATAAATTGGCTCTGGTCTCAAAATCACTAAGAGCAGTCAAACACCGATACACGCGGTCCACAACAAGAGAATCTCCCATAGGTGTAGACACATAAATATGGGAACTCAAAGAATCCCACGATACGCCCAAATACGGGGCAAAATAAGAGGACACATAAGAATATGTAGCGCCTGGGTAAAATAATACTGACACATCTCTATGACAGACCTGGACAATATATGTAATGACGGAATCACAAGCGACTGCCTTTATACGAGAAGGAAGGGCATAATATCTGGCCTGACCTCCCCCTCTAGGCCGACCTCTACCTCCCTAACCTCCACCTCGGAACTGGTTGAGCATGTGGGGTGGCAGCTGGTGCTATAATCATAGCTTGAGGACCTGGTGGAGCACGATGTGGCTGAGACGTCTGTGGAGGTGCACCCCTCCTAAATCTGGGGCAATCCCTCACCATATGGTGAGTGTCGCCACACTCAAAACAAGCTCTGGGAGGGCGTGTCTGCTATGGCTAGCTCGGGCCAGATCTGCTGGACTGGCTGCTAGGAACACCCCCTACAGGAGGCACACTAGATATTTGCAGTGCATAATAAGGCTCCTGGGGCCTAGAAGGAGCTGGAACACCGCTGACGGCTGGAAGAGCTGAATGAATGGGGCGACTCACATAACCCCTACCATGGTGAGCAGTCAGGGCACGAGCACCAGAATAATAACCAGTCTCTCGAGACCTCTTGGCCTCTCTCTCCTCTCTGCCCTGGGCAAGCATGCCCTCCAATTTCCTGGCAATACTCACAACCTGCTGATAAAAAATATCCGTCTCCAACTCCCTGGACATACTAATTTGGATGCTAGGGTGGAGACCCTCAATAAACCGTTGAACCCTCTCTCGAACTGTGACAATCAAGGCCGGTGCATAATCTGACACAGTCATAGATCCCAGGAGCAGATGCTCAAACTCCGCGCGCCATGCGTCCTTGAGGCTGTGAGGGACATACTCTCTCAAAAACATGTCCTAGAACTTAGTCCATGTAAGTGAAACTGCCTCATCCGGACTACTCAGCTCATAAGCACGCCACCAATGATAGGTTGTTCCTCTAAGCTGGAATATAGTAAAAGAAACCCCGCTCGTCTTTGCTACGCCCATAGTACGGAGAATACGATGACACTCCTCCAAAAATCCCTGAGCATCATCTGTAGCCAATCCGTTGAAGGTAGGTGGGTGGTACTTATTGTACCTCTCAAGTCTGAGCTGCTCCACCTCAGAAGCTGCTGCCCAATCTCTGGAAGGTAGGTAGGTGGTACAATCTCTGGAACCTTGTCGACCTGAACCCGCTGCTCTGGAGTACCGGCGACGGGAGTTTGTGCTCCTCCCTCGGCCTGAGACGTGGCAGGAGCAAGTGGAATCAATCCAGCCTGAGCTAAGGTGTTGAACATGCTCAAAAACTGGGCTAGGGTCTCCTGGAGGGCTAGTGCAGAAACAGGTACCTCTAGATCCGTAAGACTCTAATAAACCGGCTTGTGACTCACGACACATATGAACCTAGAGCTCTGATACCAACTTGTCACGACCCAATTTTCCCTTCGTGTGACGCCGTGACGGCACCTAGTCTATGTGACCAGGTAAGCCTAAAATTTGCGGAATAATGAAATAAAAACACAAATTCAACAACTAGCAATAACACAATAACTGAATACCATACCGCTTGGAACGTACAATAACCAACTCCTTAGTATACTACTTAGTATTCCCAAAACCCGAAACATCGTGAATCACAAACTATAGAAGGGAAGTATAGTGTCTTTATACATCAGAGTCTAACAAAAGAAAATACAGAAGATAATGGACATGGGGAAGAGTAGAAGTCTCCAAAGTTGTCCCGGCTCACTGATAGTGTGGCTGATAAGGAGCACCCGGACTTGCACACGAAAACATATGCATAAGAATAGCATGAGTACACCACAATCGGTACCCAGTAAGTGCCAAGTCTAACCTCGGTCGAATAGTTACGAGGTCAGGTCAGGACCCTACTAAAATAAATAATAATAAGGCAAGGCAAGAACGAAATATCGCAGTAAAATAAATATTGAAATTTTACAAGAAATAATTCATAGAAGGTAACAGCTCAGTACACAGAAATACAACAGGGAATCTCCCGAGATACCGTCTCGTAGTCCCAAACGTAAATGTACAGGGGGATCTCCCGTAATAACGTTCCGTAGTCCCAAAGTAAATATGCAAGATAGGGGATCTCCTGGAATACTGTTCTGTAGTCCCAAAGTAAATATGCAGTATCCGTAGTCCCAAAGTAAATATGCAGTATAAGGGGATCTCTTGGAATACCGTTCCGTAGTCCCAAAGTAAATATGCAGCTAAACAATAGAATTCAATAGTCACAACACGAAATTCTACAGTTCAACCTAAGTACCAGTTAAGTAAAGACAGGTAAATTCACTAAACATGCTACACGCACTTCAAGTAAACAGTTAAGGCAAGTAGACATGCTATTCTAATCTAGCAGGATACTAGACATGCTGATGAAACTCAAGTAAGAAAGAAACCAGGTTATTACTTAGTAGAAAAATCAGGTTTTTACAGAATTAGCCCATATACGTACTCGTCACCTCACATACACGACGCTCATATATCAAAAACAGTACAAATCCTACGAGGAGTTCCCCTAAACAAAGTTAGGCAAGCCACTTACCTTGAACCAAGCTCAATCAATCGGTCAAAATGTCTTTCCCACGAATATCCGGTTTCGAATGGCCCAAATCTAGCCAAAAGTAATTACATATCATAAATACAACCATAATAGACTCATCTAATTAATAAAATCAATACGTTAATACAAATTCCGAAATTTTCCCTAAAGCGTCGACCCAGGACCACGTCTCGGAATCAGGTAAAAGTCACAAAATACGAACACTCATTCACTCATGAGTTCATTCGTACCAAAATTATCCAAATCTGATGTCTAAATCCCAATCAAAACTCAGAAATTCGGTTAGGGAACTTTTCCTCCATTTTCCCAACTTTTCAATTAATATCTGAAATTAAATGTAGTAAACAACTATAGATTAATGAAATACAACCAAAAATGAGTTAGGAAGCATTACCCCAAAGCTCTCTCTGAAAATCCCTCGAAACATCGCCAATTCCCGAGCTCCCGAGTCCAAAAATGAAGAAATGAATCAAACCCTTGTTTTTCCTCTTTTCTACCCAGAAATCTCTCTTCTGCGAGCCTTCAACTGCACTTGTGGTACCACACCAGCGGAAATCCCGCTGCAGGTGCGAAAATCACATAAGGGGGGCTGAGTCTGCATCTTCGAACAAAGGCCGCTTCTGCGAGCCTGCATCTGCGCTCCTCTTCCGCTTGCGCGTCTGCTTCTGTAGATATATGGCCGCACCTGCGGTCCCAGGGTGGACAGGGCCAAAACTGCTTCTGCAGCGCCGCACCTGGGGCCCAAAGTGTGCAGGTGCGATTACACCAGGTGCAACAACTCCGGCAATTGCATAACTCCCAAACTCAATCCGCTAAGCACCCGAAACTCACCCGAGGCCCCCGGGACCTCGAACAAACATATCAACCAAATCCTAAAACACCATACAAACTTATTCGAGCCCTCAAACTACATCAAACAACACTAAAATCACAAATCATCCTCCGATTCAAACTTAAAGAACTTGAAACTTCCAAATTCGACAACCGATGGAGAAACCAACCAAACCACGTCCGATTGACCCAAACTTTTGAGCACAAGTCATATTCAACATTACAGACCTACTCCAACTTCCGGAATTAGAAACTGACCCCGATATCAAAATTTCCACGGCCAGTCAAAAACACCAAAAACTCGACTTTCGCCATTTTAAGCCTAAATGAGCTACATACCTCCAAAACACAATCAGGACACGCCTCTACGTCCAAAATCACCCAATGGAGTTAACGGAACCAGCGGAACTCCATTCCGGAGTCGTTTTCACATAGTTCCGACTATAGTCCAAAGCTTACGGCTTAACTCTCTCTTTAAGGACTAAGTCTCCCAAAATATTCCAAAAACCAAAATAAACCCTTCCGGCAAGTCACAATAGCAGAAATAGATATGGGAGAAGCATTTAATAGGGGATCGGGGCTATAACTTTCAAAACGACCGGTTGGGTCGTTATAGATATGGATAAATATCACCCCCAATAGAAGATTATCTTTATCTGGTACTATGAGCTTATCCTTTAGGTACCCCATTATGGATAAACATCACACCTCATAGAAACGTATCTATATTTGGTACAATGAACTTATTCTTTCGGTACTCCGTTATGGATAAATATCACCCCAAGTAAAAGATTATCTATATCTGTACAGTAGCAGCTTACACAACAGCTTGCAGAAGCAACTTACACAACCACTCCCTTTCTTCTATAAATAGAGGAGATTTCAGTCCATTGTGTACATAAGTTTGAAGTTTGAATAATATATCAGTTTCTCTCTATACCTGTCTTTACTTTACGGTCTTTATTTCATAACACTTTTTACTTATTCCATTCATAGTTACGCGACAATAAATGAAGTCATACATTTGTGAAATTTATTTTTTATGCAAACCAAGCAGTTAAGAAAAACTTATCCTTGAAAACCCATGTGCTGAAAAAACTCGAAGAAATAGAGGACGACGAATCAAAGCGGTGTGTTGGATATATATATATGATCTTTTCACCCTAAACTTAAGGTTTTGGTTTCATATCTGGGAATATAGTAATGCGACATGACGCAATTTGGTGGGGGCCCCTTTCCTGTCGATCAGTATGACTTACTATATAGGCAAGCTAGCCCAAATATATATTGACGAGGTAGTGCATCTATACAGAATACCATCATCCATAGTATCAGATAGAAATTCACGGTTCAACTCAACCTTGTGGTAGAGCATACATAGAAGTCTTTAGGTAGCAGAGCGAACCTAAACCTTCCATACTCAGATCGATGGATAGCTAGTCTAAGAGGACTATCCAGACATTGAAGTCTAGGTGGAGGTAATCGCTTTATTTTCCAGGTTATTGAGTCAGGAAGTGTAACGACCCGACTTGTCGTCTTAAGAATTAGCGTCTCTTTCGGTGGCTTAAGGTATCGAGCAACTTCATAATATGTGTTATGACTTGCGTACAAGGTCGAGTTTGGTTTGCGGATGATTAGGGATGAATTTGAAAGAACAACTTTCATCTCTAAAGCTTAAGCCCGGAGTTTGCATTTTATGTAAACGACTCCGGAATGGAGTTTCGTGATTCTGATAGCTCCTTATGATGATTTTAGACTTAGGAGCGTGATCGAATGCTGATTTGGAGGTCTGTAGGTCGTTTAGACGTAAATTGGCGAAAGTTAGAAAATGGAATTTGGAAGTTTGACCGTGAGTTGATTTTATCGATATCAGGGTAAGAATATGATTCCGAAAGTTGAAATAGGTCTGTAACGTCATTTATGACTTGCGTGCAAAATTTGAAGTCAATCGGAGTTGTTTTGATATAAATCGGCATAGATTTTAGAATTTGTAAGTTCATAGTTCATAGGCATGAATTTAGGTTGTGATTCGTAGGATCGATGTAGTTTTTATGTTGTTATGTGTGATTTGAGGCTTTGAGTAAGTCCGTATTATGTTATGAGACTTGTTGGTATATCTGAACGGGGTCCCGAGTGACTTGGGTGAGTTCCGAGGTGGTTTCAGACCATTTAAAGGCCATTTTTAGTTAGTGGTTTTTGGCTACAACATTGTACATTGCGATCGCGGGGAACTGACCTTGATCACGAACAGTAAAATGGAAAATATTGGCCTGTGTATCGCGATCGCGGAAGGCTTTTCGCGATCACGTAGAGGAAATTTCTGTTGCACTGACCCGACTTTAGAAGCTTATATCTTGCAATCTATAAGGAATTTGGAGATGATCCAAAAATAAAAGTTATAGCTTTTTGTGTATGGCTTTTAGAAAATTAAATTGTTTTGAATATGGAGTTGTGTACAGAAGGTTATGGTTGATATACTACAGGCTGTCTGGAAAGAGTTTGGAAATTACGAAGAAGAAATGTTTGCTGCACATGACTGACTTTAGAAGCTTAAATCTCGCAATCTATTTGAAATTAAGAAATGATCAAAATATGACAGTTGTGTCCCTTGGTGTGTAGTTTTTCGAAATTCAAACCATTTGTCATTTGGAGTTTTGTACAGAAAGTCATGACTATTATACTAGATGCTATCTAGAAGAGCTAGACTGATTGTGCAAAATGTGAGCTGAAGAGTAAATATCTGGGCAGAATGTTAAGGGGTCGAAATTGGTCATTTTCTTCATTTCGTTTTGAGGTTTGAAGTGCGGGTTTTGGGCGATTTTGGAACACTGCCAAAACGAAAAATAAAGATTTGGAGGTCGAGTTAATGTCAGAATTTGATAAAATTGGTATGGTTGAACTCCTGTCGAGTACTGAGATGCGGGCCCCGTGTTGCTTTTCGGGTTGACTTTTTATTTTTATGTCGACGTTATATTATCCGGAATTATTTCTGAAGAAATTTAATGAGGTTATGCAATTAATTTGTCTAGATTTGAGCCGTCTGGAGGTCATTTCATGCAATGCTATTTTGGAATATCAGTCTAACTTAAAAAAGGTAAGTATTTTGCCTAACATTGTGTGGGAGCATTACCCCTTAGACATTGAGTCTTATGTGGAAATTGTGTGATTGAAAGTCGTGTACGCGAGGTGACGAGTACGTACTTGGTTTATATGTGCAAATTATACCGGTTAAAATTCGTAGACACCCTTATGTATTAAATTAGAAATTGTTGTCACTTATTAAATCTTTTGTTTGTCATGCCTCATTCCTTGTTTGCCGAGTTATTTTTATATGATAATTTGGTGTGGCTGTCACTTGACTTTTATGTGGATTCTGTGTTCTGTTGAATTGCCATTTCGTGGAAATAAGTTCATTAAGGATTTTTCATCTTCAAATAATTAATTAATTAAATTTAAAAAGATGTATCAATCTAATTACCATGAATATGGATTAAAGGAGGCGTTGTTCTTGCTAAGTTAATTTTCCATCCTTGTTGTTTTTGAGATTTTATATACATTGTGTTGAGCCGTGGGCTATCTGTTGTGAAATTAATTGATTTCGTAGTACCTTTGGAAAGGTTGTAGCCTACGGAAAATTTATAAATACGAGTTGATTATATTGTGTTGTTGTGATAATATTCTGAGTGAATTGTTACGTAATTTGGATTACTGTTATGCGACATATAATGGTGGCATCCCATTATTGATATTATACGAGCATAAGGGTGGCATTTCACTTTTGTTATGTATGTTGGGATATTGTTTGGGCGTAGTGATACGAGGGGTTATTAAACGAAGCGATAAGGGAGGATATTATAGGAGTGATAAGGGTAGCCTTTGATATTGTCAGGGTGGAGGGATAAGTGTGGCTATTATATGGAGTGATACGAGTTGCTATAGGAGAGATAAGGGTGGCTATTGTTTGGGACGATATGTGATGAGGTGGGGTTATTGTTGTTACACCCTACATTTTCTTATATAAAAACACGCCATAAATAAATTGATGAGAGCTCGGAAATGAGATGTTACATATATTATTTTTGTACGCTAATATTTCGTCGTAAGTTAATCGATGTAAGCTCAGGAACGAGATTATTTTGGGATTATAAGTATTATGCTATTCCAAACAAGTGATGAGAATATTAATGAAGGAGAGAGGGTAAGCAAATCGAAAAAACTAAAATTCCTCGAAGTTTGAAAATTTGGGATACAATACGGTCCGAGCTATAATACCTGATATTTATGGATTAGTACCATACAAGGTACCATATGGCCATGATAGTATGATGTATAAAGCGTATTAAAAGGGAATAGTATTTTAAGTAATTTGAGATAATTCTTAATTATACGGGTAATTGATTAATTATTGAATAATTAATTAAAGTGGGATAAAAGATTTAACCACCCCCCACAACGTGGCAAGCAACCCCTTTCCCTTTAATGACTAAGCCCTAAAGAGTGCAAGGTGTCACACATTGGAAGAAATGCGACACCAAGCATTAATTAAAGGGAGCCACTTAAAGTTAAGGATAATTCCCTAACTCAATTCATTTTTCTAATCTCTTAGAAAGATTCTGCCAAGAACATTACAACACAATCACATTCTAATACAAGGAGTATAGGAACGTGAATTTATTTTCCAAATAGCAACACTTCATATCAGAACGTTAGAAATTCCAACAAGAATTATTAGCATTAAGCAGCGTGATTCTTCAACCAACCCGACGAGAATTATTGGAACTTTAGCAACGTAAAAGTTTGCGATTCTAACGGAGTACGGTATAACTTTTTTCCAAGAACATCACACAGATTTTTCCCTACTTCAGGTATGTTAAAGCTATCCATTCTTTCGTTTTGGCATGATCAATATTATACAAACGAAACTAGCAAATGCATAATTTTCATAAATGACTCTATTCATAAAAATATTATGGGTGTCTATATTCTTGATTCCCAATGTGAATTATTATTATATCTTTTATTCATGGTTCTCAGAAAAATACGTATTTGATAAAATTTATCTGACAGGCATATTATTTTTATGACATTCCGAGAAAATCTTATTAACGTATTTCCTAAGGCATATTATTTTTATGACATTCCGAGAAAATATTATTAACGTATTTCTTATGCATTTCATGCATTTATACATATACATTGATCCATGACCAGATGGCGTTAGATACGCGTATATATGTATATATATGTATATGGGATGTGGGAAAAGGTTACAGCGTTATATACGCACCGCCGCCTGATCAGTTGGTATACGTTGATGATTTGCCCACAATGGCTGAAATTATAAGATGGGATGCCCTTAGAGGCTTGATGATGCTATAAACGCATATACCTATGCATAGTATGACATTTATACGCATATGCATGACATTATAAAAAAAATACAATGACTCACAGAGCTATGCACACGTACATGTCGAGTCTTTTACTCCATGATTCTCTCATGTCTATTATTTACTGATTTTTATTCCTTACATACTCGGTACATTATTTGTACTGACATCTCTTTTTTCTGGGGACGCTGCATTTCATGCCCGCAGGTCTCGATAGACAGGTCGAGAGTCCTCCAGATAGGCGATCATCTCAGCAGAAGATATTGGTGCACTCCATTTGCTCTGGAGTTGCTTGTTTGGTCAGTATGATTTAGATGTGTATGGTTTGGTATGGCGGGGTTCTGTCCCGACCTTTATGACAATTGTGTACTCTTAGAGGCTTGTAGACATATGTCATGTACGTGAAATATTGTACGGCCTTGTCGGCCTATGTTTTGAGTTTATAAATGATAATGTTGGCCTATTAGGCCCGTATGTCACGTGTGTATGATGATAGTAATAAGAAAGATACGTTACAGTGGTACTCGGTTGAGTAAGGTACCGGGTGCCCATCGCGGCTCATCGGTTTGGGTCGTGATAAAAGTGGTATCAGAGCAGTTCTGTCGTAGGGAGTCTACAAGCCGTGTCTAGTAGAGTCTTGTTTATGGGTGTGTCGTGCACCACACTTATAAGCAGGAGGCTACAGGGCAGTTAGGACTGTCACTCTTTCTTCTTACTCTAGATCGTGTGGTGGAGCTCATTTATAAGAATTCAAACTCCTAGCTTTTATTTTATCCATAATATGATGATAACTCGAGTTGGTAAGATATTGAATACGGATATGGAAGAGTTGAGTCAGAGAAACTCGATTTTTCATGATGCTTATGATGAGAAAATGTAAGGTCTTCAGTAGATCATGTGTGTACTAAAACATGTAAGCCTCTTGATAAGGAACCTTAAGACAAGGATATCTATCCACCCCTATGGTGGAAGGCAATGAGAATTCAGAAGATAGTACAAGTCTCAACAAGTAAATGAAGCAAGGTGAAGAAGGGTTCAAGGCGCCCAGTTAATGAAGACTATCATTATTTACCATTCATGACGGGAGATATAAGTATTTTGAGTTACCTTCAATGGTAGCAGAGGTATGTACAACTGGACACACCCATCTCATTTATGCCATATGGAAGCTAACAGAAGTAATATAAGAGAAGGACCGATATCAAGGTCCGGCTTGGGTTAGAGTGACCCAAAAAGGGTGGATAGAATATTTGAGTTGGTTGGCATTTTCGAAGGATAGTGCAAATGTGGTAATGGATCTCCTGGTGAGACACCTCGATGGTGCACCCTAAAATAGTATAGCTAGATACGAGTACTACAAAGATAAGTACTGGAAGCCTGTAAAGAATAAATATTATCTTAGTATGGCTCCCGTCCCTAGTAGAGAGAGAATGTTAGGCAACTCGAAAAGCCAGTAGATGGAGCAAGGGGAGCTAAAAGCAAGAGAATGTCTTGTTGACGTTTTCAGAATAATGTGATAGACAGAGATGTTAGCAGGGAAATAAGAAGAGAGTTAATGTAGCATTATGAGTAAGATGTCAACATGGATGACAACGGTAGATCAAACAAAAATGGCAGTATTATAGAGTCAATAGTCAGGGGAAGGAAAATACGAGAGGTGACAGGTCTTGAGGCAACAAAAGAGTATAGGCCATAAAGTCATATCCTCACTTCGAAAAATAAGTTCGTGACTCCAACGCAACTACCGGAAGGAAAAGTTAGACCCCAGAATAATAGAAATAAGTATGGGCTAGTGAACAAGATAAATTAAACATGAATTAGGGACTGAGTGACTTGATAATAGTCAGCATCACGAGAATTTCAGATTTGCGTCCGGCGATAATAGAATGGACAACAGAAGACGATTCATGAGAAATTCATAAAATGGTCATTCAGGAAGACGCTTTCCTAAAGCAAGCAATATGAGCAAAGTTAAGCTTAAGGGATTGTATGTACCAGTTGCACTAAGTGTCACCATTGCGAGTAAGGGGATTTGTTATCCTGGGTATAGAAGGATTGTCGCAAGGCAAATAAGGGTCATTTGTGTTGTGAAATGACGCCAAAGATGAAGAGGTAAAACATCTATAGGTAGATCCTCGTGGCTTTAGCTCTTAGTACTCCCCTAAAGGGGGGAATATGGAGTTACGTGGCATTAAGTCGGAATTAAGTAATTCTAGTAACTATGGAATGGTAAAGGAAGAGTGCGACAAAAATGAAAAGGGGATGAGATTACACACATTCAAATCCTACAGATGTGCTACGATTCCAGAATATTATGCAAGCACGACGTCAAGGAGAGGAAGTAAGGGTTCCTGCCTGAGATGTTATTGATAAATAAGGAGCACGTGCGAGACGTAAGTTAAGATAAAGGAAATGACCCAAGAAAGATTACGCGGAATATTGATATGAGAAGTGAACAACGAGTAGTCAGTAGTTGATTCAGGAAGAGCCTAATTATGGCTATACATGGGGTTATAGACAAGGTAGCAGACCGTGCAAGATAAACATAGTAAAATCCAATATGGGGAATTCAGTCTCGCAGATATGACCTCAGAACCTTTGAGAAATATTCAGATAGAAGTTGGGGTAGTTAAAGGTGACGTATAAGTGTTACAGAAATAAATGAGGATGCCACTGGAAACAGTCAAAATTTAAGTTCAAAAGCAACCATACAAGCACACGAGCGTAAGCTAGGATAATTATAGGAGAGAAAGGACCTTAAGTATTCGGTGTAATTAGCTCACAACTTTACAAGAGTCAAAGAATCCTCCCTAAATACTACAATAAAAGACTGGCTGAGAAAGTAAGGAAGGAAGCTTTAGCCTAAGTTGGGTGACCTAAGGAGGAAATGGTCTTATAACAACAGTCTCACAACAACATTGTATGCACTCTATAAGACAATAGCACCTACTATGGCTAATGAACGGGAAATACAATCAGAAGTGATATTCAAGATCATATGAGTTGTATGAAATTCCAATATGCATGGGCACGAAGATAAGCTAAGTATGCACGCAAAAAGGGGCAGAAAGACCAAGAAAAGTAATTGCTTACGTTTGAAGAAGCTGAGATGGAACAAAAAGAATTATTAGATTCATGATACATAGTTAGTTACGTTATGAACATACTTAAGAGTTTGGAAATTTTTATACATGCAACATATACAACCGTAGAAGATTATGGTATAAGTTAAAAGAAAGAATTGAGTCCAAGTCATAGATGAAGGATTGTATTATTAAAGGATTGTATCATGGACATTCCTCAGTGCCCATGAAAGGCTAAACGTAATAACTAATACTATGAGCCGCAGATCAAGAGATATATTAAGCGTAGATAAAGACTGATGAGAAGAAGGAGGAAACTAAAGAGTTATATCAATGAAGTAAATCAAGAATCTGATTATTGGATTCAGAAAATTATAGAAATCATGATTGAGAACATTACAGGATTACTCTTAATATCAGAGGTACCAGAGGGATATTACAACAACCATATTCTATAACGGCCCTACCATAAAGCCGGTTAGAAAAGTACCAACCTCATAAGAAGTCAGTACGAAACTCCCACTGGATTGTGTATGCACCAGAGGTGCAAGTATTATAATAGAGCTTCAAGTTATGGACGTGAATTATACTTAATGGGAAGGGAGGTCATGAAAGAGATAGAAGATACGATGCGAGATTTTAAGGTAAGTAAGGTAAAGGTGAACAACGTACAAGATACTCAAAGGCAGAAGGTCGTGAATAGTCCATTCTTCGGATAGAAGGCTAGAAGCACTAGGATTCAATATCCAAGAATGATAGCAGTGTCGTCAGTGGCGCACCTTCTAGCCTATGGTTTCTAAGTACCGAGAGATCTAGTCAAGAGAGTAAAGAAGAGTTAGAGACGATGTGATGTCTCGCTTAATGTTCCAGAATAACGTAAGGGAATCAATGGTGAGAGCAAGTTGAAGGAAAGCTGTGAATAGTATAAATAGATACGTAGAAGTCGCAAGCTAAAGTATAGTAAAGCGACAAGGTTTTATGACAGGAGTAAGGATGAGAAATGGTGAGTAAGAAAGTGACGAGAACGGGCCAGTTCTCGGGATTAAGCCCATGAAAACATGAGAGCCGATGGGTTATCTAAGTTATAGAAGGCTCAGTATAGCCCGAATAAACTCAAAGGAGCCTAAGATTAGTAGCATTTAGAAGAGATAGAATGCTGTCCTGGTAGTGAAATGAAGGTGTAATTATGACAGATAAAAGATAACGGGTGGGCCTTCGACTAAATAATGATTTGAAGAAAGAAAAATAAAGGGGAAAAAGAGAAAAGATTTCGTGGACGGCACGAGATCAGAATAACCCCATAAGGCGAATCACATCGAGATACTATGAAATACGATTACGGAAATCACTTCAAATATTCCTCGATACAACGTAAGCCCTAGTGGCAAGATTTTACGTAAGAAGTTTCAAGTTATCAGTGGTATATTGTAGATAAATATTGAGGTGAATAAATAATGGATGGACAAAAGTCACAAAGTACGAGATGAGATTAGACCGTCGTTCTTAAGATGAACAGTAATGAGGAAGCATTAAAAAACTTAGATTTATACATATAGGATAAGCAACGAGAATAACCTGGAGTTTGGTAGCAGACCTTAGTAACGATAAATCAAAGTAAGTGTTATGGTATATTATGACCTACCTGGATGCAGTAAAGTCACACGAATGGATAACCGTGCTATGAAACAAGATATAGCAATAGTAGTAAGTTCGATAAAGTACCGAGAGAAGGACTTCAATATACCTATAAATGCCCAGAGGGACAACTTTAGTTCTATACATGTTCACAAAGTGAGGCCTAGAGATTGGCTAAAACATAAAGAAAAGAGTCGCATAGGCGCATTTACAAGGTCAGAGTCGTACAGGCTGCATGATAGAAGGTAGCAACAGTTACGAGGTTGGAAAGATTCCGACCACAAGTCGTGGTGTGAGAAAGAGGCCTAAAGGAAGGGGGATGCCCTGTCCTTTGGATTTATTCACAGAACAGTTGCCTAGATGGCAAGGAGAATAATAAAGTATTCGGAAGACATAGGCTAAGAAAATGATCAGTGCACCAGTCAACATTCGAGGACGAATGTTGCAAAGGGGAGAATGATGTTACACCCCACATTTTCGTATATGAAAGCACGCCAAAAATAAATTGATGAGAGCTCGGAAATGAGATGTTACATCCCAGATTTTTGTTTGTATGCTAATATTTCGTCGTAAGTTAATCGACGTAAGCTCAAGAACGAGATTATTTTGGGATTATAAGTATTATGCTATTCCAAACAAGTGATGAGAATATTCATGAAGGAGAGAGGGTAAGCAAATCGAAGAAAATAAAATTCCTCGAAGTTTGACAATTTGGGATAAAATATAGTCCGAGCTATAATACCCGGTATTTATGGATTAGTGCCATACAAGGTACCATATGTCCATGATAGTATGATGTATAAAGTGTATTAGAAATGAGTAGAATTTTAAGTAATTTGAGATAATTCTTAATTATGCGGATAATTAATTAATTATTAGGTAATTAATTAAAGTGCGGGATAAAAGATTTAACCCCCCCCCCCCCCCCCCCAAACGTGGAAAGTAACCATTTTCCCTTTAATGACTAAGCGCTAAAGAATGCAAGGTGTCACACTTTGGAAGAAATGTGACACCAAGCATTAATTAAAGGGAGCCACTTAAAGTTAAAGATAATTCCCTAACTCAATTCATTTTTCTAATCTCTTACAAAGATTCTGCCAAGAACATTATAATACAATCACATTCTAATCCAAGGAGTATAGGAACGTGAATTTATTTTCCAAATAGCAACACTTCATATCAGAACGTTAGAAATTCCAACAAGAATTATTAGCATTAAGCAGCGTGATTCTTCAATCAACCCAACGAGAATTATTTGAACTTTAGTAACGTAAAATTTTGCGATTCTAACGGAGTACGGTGTAACCTTTTTTCAAGAATATCACACGTATTGTTTCCTACTCCACGTATGTTAAGGCTATCCATTCTTTCTTTTTGGCATGATCAATATTATACAAATAAAACGAGCAAATGCACAATTTCCATAAATGACTCTATTCATAGAAATATTAGGGGTGTCTATATTCTTGATTCCCCATGTAAATTATTATTATATCTTATGTTCATGATTCTCAGAAAAATACGTTTTAGATAAAATTTATCCAACAGACATATTATATTTATGACATTCTGAATAAATCTTATTAACGTATTTCTTAAGGCATATTATTTTTATGACATTCCGAGAAAATATTATTAACGTATTTCTTATGCATTTCATGCATATATACNATATATATATATATATATATATATATATATATATATACACACACACACACACACACATTGATCTATGACCAGATAGTATTATATACGCGTATATATGTATATATATGTATATGAGATGTGGAAAAAGGTTACGACATTATATACGCACCACCACCTGATCAGCTGGTATACGTTGATGATTTGTCCATAGTGGCTGAAATGATATGATGGGATGCCCTCAGAGGCTTAATAATTCTATGAACGCATATACCTATGCATGGTATGACATTTATACGCATATGCATGACATTATAAAAAAAATGAAATGACTCACAGAGCTATACACACATACATGTTGAGTCTTTTACTCCATGTTTCTCTCATGTCTATTATTTACTGATTTTTATTCCTTATATACTCGGTATATTATTTGTACTGACGTCGCTTTTGCCTGGGGACGCTGCGTTTCATGCCCGCAGGTCTCTATAGATAGGTCGAGAGTCCTCCAAGTAGGCGATCAGCTCAGCAGAAGATATTTGTGCACTCCATTTGCTCCAGAGTTGCTTGTTTGGTCAGTATGATTTAGATGTGTATGGTTTGGTATGGTGGGGCTCTGTCCCGACCTTTATGACAATTATATACTCTTAGAGGCTTGTAGACATATGTCGTGTACGTGAAAGATTGTACGGCCATGTTGGTCTATGGTTTGAGTTTATAAATGATAATGTTGGCCTATTAGGCCCGTATGTCACGTGTATATGATTATAGTAACAAGAAAGATACGTTACAGTGGTACTCGGTTGAGTAAGGTACCGGGTGCCCGTCGCGGTCCATCGATTTGGGTCGTGACAATTGTGTTGGTCATTTTTATATGATGATGTGGGGTTATTGCGTTAGTAATTTTCATGTGATGTAATGATTTTCCTTGTGTTTATTTTTATATCTTGTGCAGCTTGCCTTGTTGTTTCGGTAAACTTGATAATAGTCTAATCTATGTTAAAATTATGAGCATGTGGCTATTGGCGGGTGGATTATGTTGTTAGTTCGTGAATTGTCAGTGAAAATGTGATATGAAATGTGGGCACGAGGTATCGGAAAAACATATTAATTATGTTATTGGCATGTGAAATGTCCGTCCAGATGTGATATGAAATATACGCATGAGGTGCCAGGGAAATATAATAATTTTTATTATTGGCACGTGAGATGTCGTGTGGTTATGATAGAAATATGGGCACGAGGTGCCGTGGAAATATAAAAGTGGGCTGAGACCCGTGGTTTATGATTATGAAATGAGGTGTCAGAGAGTGGCTTTTACTTGAAAGAATTATATTCAAAAGCTATTTATTTTAAAGAATTATATTTGAAAGATTTATATTCGAAAGATATTTATTTGAAAGATTTATATTCGAAAGATTTTTAAATGAAAGATTTTAATTTGAAAAACTTATATTTGAAAGACATATATTTGAAGAACTTAGATTAATTGGTTGTACTGGTGTTCCATATTCGTTTGAGCAATGTTTATGGTGTTCTTGTTGCCTTGTTGTTCATATCCCTGATTGATCCTCGTTACCATCACTGCTATTTATTTTCTATTATTTTTGTATACTGCTATATTGCACAGGTTATTAAACTAGTGAGTGTCTTCATTGTACCGCGTCAATACTCCACTAAGGTTAGTCTTAATACTTACTGAGTACTGACTTTGGTGTATTCATACAAGACTTCTGCACATTTTTGTGCAGAGCCAGTTATTGGAGATATCAGATTCGGATAGAGATTAGAGTGTGATCGCGAGGATTCAAGGTATGGCTGCTTGATCGTCGCAGTCCCTTGGAGTATTTCCATTTTATTGTACTATCAACTCTTATTCGGACAATATTATATACTCGATCCTTTATATCATTGCTTGTATTCAGTTAGAGTTTGTGACTCAGTATAACCAGCCTTGGGAGATGGTTATATTTGTTTTCCACTTTTGATTTCGACACTTGTATTAAATTATATGTTTAAAAACACATTGCTCGAAATGTAATTGTAATCGGCTTAGCTAGTCTTAGAGACTAAGTTCCATCATAATGCATGTGGTGGGATTTTGGGTCGTGACAAGTTGGTATCAGAGCTCTAGGTTCAAAGGTCTACAAGTCACGAACAAGTCTAGTAGAGTCTTACGGATCGGTACGGAGACGTATGTACTTATCTTCGAGAGGCTACAGAACTTTTAGCAAATTCCCACGTCTTTCATTCCCGTCATGCGGAATGTGTTTATTTTGGAGTTTGAGCCTTTGTATCTCTATTCTCTCACAGCTGGTGAGGACACATTCTATCGGGTCAGCTGAGCAGACACCCATGCATTCTGCTAGGGCCGCAAGAGGTCAGGGTCGAGGTAGAGGCCGAAATAGAGGCTGAGGAAAGGCACGTGCCACAGCTAGAGCATCTGTCAGATCATCAGTTGAGGAGCCGGCAGTAGCTCCGGTTGGGGGACAAGTACTAGAAGCACTTGTTGTTACTCCTGAATATCAGGAGACCTTAGCACAGTTCCTAAACATGTTTGGTACATTAACTCAGGCGGGATTGATCTCTATTTCACCAAATATTTCATAGATTGGGGGAGGAGTCTGAACTCCTACCGCTCGTACTCTAGAGCAGCAAGTTCACATTGGTCAAGTTTCTGGTATAGTACCAGTACAACATGTTATTCCAGTTCAGCCTGAGATCAGGAAAGAGGCATCAGAAGAAGAACAGAAAAGACTTGAGAGATTTAAGAGGTATAGCCCATCTACCTTCAATAGCACAATTACCGAGGATGCCTAGGGATTTCTAAAAAAGTGTCACTGTATTCTCCACATCATGGGTATTGTGGAAGCGAGAGGAGTTGCCTTTACGAAATTTTAGTTGTCAGGAGTAGTGTATCAATGGTGGCAAGTTTATGAAGAGGGTACACCAGTCGATGCAACACCACCAACCTGGGCTCAATTTTCAAATATGTTTTGGAAAGAGTTTGTTCCCCAAACTCTCCGGGATGTGTGGCACACAGGGTTTGAATGGTTACGTCAGACCACCTTGACAGTGTCAGAATATGCCATCAGGTTCAGTGAGTTAGACCGTCATACAAATGTTTTGATTCATACAGTCAGAGAGCGAGTCCGCAGATTTATTGAGGGGCTCGATTATGATCTTAAAATATGCATGGCTCAAGAATTGTAGTCTGATACTCCATTTCAGTAAGTAGTAGAGATTGTCAGAATGTTAGAGCGTGTTAGGAATGAGGAAAAGGAGTCTAAGGAGGCCGAGAGGTCTCAAAATTTTGGAGGATTCAGTAGATTCTACTCTGCATCTAGCACTTATCCTCGTGGAGGCTCGGGTAGTCGGTCAGCCTAGTCCGCAATAAAGAGTACTCGTAGTGCTTCAGTTAATACTTTTAGTGCACTACCGACACAGGGTTCTTACAATAGTTATTCCAGTTATCCGACATAGACTTAGAATAAGTAGTCGCGCCCGCAGAGGGGTTGTTATGAATGTGGTGATACTAAGTACATCATGAGTGATTTTCCCAGACTTGGGAGAGGTGGATTTCATCATAACACTCAAGCTACAAGCTCTATTCCAGTTTCTACCCCACATGCACAACCAGTTAGGGGTAGAGGACAGGCGGGTAGAGGGATCCCTAGATTGGGAGGCCCAGTCCCGTTGATATAATTGCTATGGCATGGCAGAGGCCGCTACACCAGATGGTGTCCTTACAGGTACGATCCCGATTTGTTATAAAGGAATATTGTTTCTTAATTTAATTCGGTTCTGAGTATTGAGGCGAGGTCTTCTATTATGCTCCACTTATGGGTAAGCTTGGTAATTCTGTAATCTACTTATGTGTTTATCCATGTTGGGAGATTCTATGGCAATAGCTGCGTCTATCATTCTATGTTAGTCACTAATGAGAGTTGTGAGTCTAATATTGACTTTCTGTTACTCACTACATTGGGTTTTGATGTAAGTTGGAGATAATTGATTACAATTTTATGAATTATATGCCCTACCGATATGGGGGTTCATTATGTGTTGTGAAATTATTTCACGAAATTTATTTAAAAAGAAGAAAGAAAAGAAGGTGAAAGTTTCAGTTGGCACAATGTGCATAATACTTGTGATTCAGAGTTGATGATGGGATCCTCGCATTTTCATGTGATTTTGATATGTTTGAACCGGGCCATGTGCCGCGGTGGTAGTTATATCAGGATGAGATCATTGTGGTTAAATTCATTTATTTTAAATTCTCCCTTTGTGAAATTAAAATTTGTACTATGGTACTAATGGGAAGGCATGCCTGTTAGGCTTATTTGATAATCCTTGTATGTGTTTTTCTTTGCATATTTAGCCATATCCGTGTTGTAATTATTGAGGTTTAGCCTACGAGGTGAGTGCCTAGGTGACGCTAAATGTGACTTGTTAATTCGGGTAAATAATTATGAGGTCTTCATGTCTCGTGTCTCATTGTTAGTAAGGTGAAGGTTTGGAACGAGATTTTAGTCAACATGAGGTTAATTGACAATGTTATAATTGATTATAAACAACTATTATGATTAGAGATATGGTTATGGGCATACATATGATGTGTACGAGTGTAGGCACGAGTTTCTACAGTCGGTCGAGACTAATACCATTTTGTTGATATGAAAATCAGACCTTTTGAAAATGTTTGAAGTGTAAGAAACTTTGCTTTTAAAGTTTATAAGTGTTGATAAAATAAATAGTCTTAAAATGAGATGGTGTTGTCGGACTTATGCCGATTGCGGTGACGTAGGATCACCTGCGAAAATATGTATAGTAAATACACTCAGTAAATTAAAGTCCTCAGAATAATTCTTGGCACGTTCTAAGATGAACATATATTTAAGAGCGGAAGAATATAACGACCTGACTTGCCCTTTTAAGAATTAGCGTCTCGTTCGGTGGCTTATGGTCTTAAGCAAAAAACGTTAATCGTAGTTTGACTTTTGTGTAAACGACATCAGAATGGAGTTTTGATGATTCTGAAAGCTCTGAGTGATGATTTTAGGCAACTCCTCTCACTTCCATAATACGGAATTACTCGACGTATTATGTTATGATACTTGTTGGTATATTCGAACAGGGTCCCGAGTGGCTCGGGTGAGTTTCGAGCCATTTCTAGGCCATTTTTAGTTGTTGGTTTTTGGCTACAGCAGTGTGCACTGCGATCGCGGGGAATTGGCCGCGATCGCAAAGAGTAAAATGGGAAATATTGTCCTGTGTATCGCGATAGGACAATTCTGTTGCACTGACCTGATTTTGGAAGCATATATCTTGCAATCTATAAGGAATTTGGAGATGATCCAAATATGAATGTTGTAGCCCTTTGTGTCTTGTTTTCATAAAAGTAAACCGTTTTTAATTTGGAGTTGTGTACAAAAGGTTATGGTTGATATACTACAAGTTGTCTGTGAAAAGTTTGGAAATCGCGAAGAAGAAATTTCTGTTGCACAGGGTTGACTTTGGAAGCTTATATCTCGCAATCTATAAGAAATTAGGAGATAATTAAAATATGAAAGTTGTAGCCCTTAGTGTCTAGAGTTTTGAAAGTCAATCCATTTGTCATTTGGGATTTTGTACAAAATGTTATAACCACTATACTAGAGGCTGTCTAGAAGAGTTGGGTTGCTTGTTCTTCATGATCGCGAATCATTTTCCGCGATTGGGAAAGGCAAATTTTGAGCTGAGAAAGGTTGTGCTTCGCGATCACGAAGCATTTTCTGCGATAGCAAAGAGTACATATCTGGAAAGAATGTTAAGGGGTCGAAATTGGTCATTTTTTTCATTTCGTTTTGGGTTTGAAGCTCGGGTTTTATGCGATTTTGCAGGAGCTCTTCACGACTTTGACTTGGGTAAATGTTCTATATCCGAAAGTGATTATATTTCATGATTTCATGGTTATATTCATCATTTATTTGTGAATTTAATGGAAAAAATTGGAATTTTTTCAAAATCTTTCAAAAACAAAAAATGAAGATTTGGAGGTCGGGTTGATGTAGGAATTTGGTATAATTGGTATGGTTAAAATCTTATCAGAGTGGTTATTCGAATTTTGTGAAAATGCTTTCGGGTTCTGAGATCCAAGCCCCGCGTTTACTTTCGGGTTGATCTTTTAATGTGAAATTTTAAGTCGACGTTATATTATCCGGAATTATTTCTAATAAATTTTAATAAAGTTATATAATTAATTTAGCTAGATTTGTGCCGTCCGGAGGTCATTTCACGCAAGAAGGCTATTTGAGAATATCGTCCTAACTTCAAAAAGCTAAGTATCTTGTCTAGCCTTGTATGGGAGAATTACCCCTTAGGAATTGACTCTTATGTGGAAATTATGTGATTGAAAGCCATGTACGCGAGGTGACGAATACGTACTTTCTTTATATGTGCAAATTATATCGGTTAAACTTCGTAGACACCCTTATGTATTAAATTGAAAATTATTGTCACTTATTAAATCCTTTATTTGTCATGCCTAATTCCTTGTTTTTAGAGTTATTTTTGTTACATCCCATATTTCCGTACGTGAAAGTACGCCATAAGTAAATTGATGTAAGCTCAAAAAGGATGAAGTCCTTCTACAAGGCTAAGGAAGGTTTATCAAAGTATTAGGTAAGACTTCTGCACATTTTTGTCTCGATACTACTCCACTGAGGTTGGTCTTGATACTAACTGGGTATCGACTGTGGTACTCATACAAGACTTCTGCATATTTTTGTGTACAGCCAGGTATTGGAGATATCAGATTCGGATAGAGATTAGAGTGTGATCGCAAGGATTCAAGGTAGGGTTGCTTGGTCGTCGCAGTCCCTTGGAGTCTTTCCATTTTATTGTATTGTTAACTCTTATTCGAACAATATTGTATATTCGATCCTTTAGATCATTTCATGCATTCAGTTAGAGTTCGTGACTCATTATTACCAATCTTGGGAGATGGTTATATTTGTTTTCCGCTTTTGGTTTCGACACTTGTATTAAATTATATGTTTAAAAAAATGGCTCGAAATGTAATTGTTATCGGCTTACCTAATCTTAGAGACTAAGTGTCATCACGACGCCTACGGTGGAAATTTGGACCGTGACATGAAGAAAGCCTTAATAAAGAGCACTTTCCCTTCAATTGAACAACATAGACTCTAAATAAGTCCAGATAGTTAATTTCGAATACCATATGTATAATTATATATGGGAAAATAAAAATAAAACTAACAAATAAAGAGATAAGTGATCGTACACGAGGATGGGTTGAGTCGGCAAATTTCGTGTTTTTAATTATTTGTGGTTAGTTGAGATTCCTGTGCTAAACGGTCAAATTGGACTAACACAATCTACATGCCGAGGGCTCTCTTCTTTTTTCTTTTATTTTGGTTTTGTCGTTGTCACTTTTCTCTTGAAGAACGTAATTGTTTGAGTTTACGTGATATTATTTTTTTTATTCGCATATTCACAATAACCTATTTTTCTAGTTCGATTTAGAATTCACTTATAAAATTAAATTGGTGATCAAACAATTTAAACAATTAAGCGCAATATTACGTATATACGTAACTCGTAGAACTAAAATCAAATCATTAACAAAAGATAGGAATCATAACATTCATATCAAGTTTCTCATGGAACGAAAATAATAAATTATTTAATCAAATAAAAGGGTAGAAATCAAGAAATAGAGAAAAATAAAGAACTCTATTCAAGCCTCCAACTCCCATAGCGTTAGCCTCTCAAAAGTTCCATTAAAGTTTAATAAAAACATCCCAAAAACATAAAATTGAATAACTGAAGTATAGTTATATAATAATATACCCCTTTAATAAAAAATAAATATGAGCAACAATACTTTTACATGTAACATTGTAACACGTAAACTCCTCACATTGACATCCATATATGTAACGATTCAGCCGGTTGTTTTGAGTATATTAGCCCCGATCCCATGTTTACTGCTTTCTCCGTACCTTTTTCTACTTATGTGACTTGTTAGGAGGTTGTTGTTGTGGTTTCAGAGTGAATTGAGACACTTAGTCCCTAAAACGGAAGCTTAAGTCTTAGGATTTTGACCGTAGTTGGAACTGTGTGAAGACGAATCCGGAATGGAGTTACATCGGTTCCGTCAGCTCCGTTGGGTGATTTTGGACTTAGGAGTGTGTTCTGAATGTGAATTGGAAGTCTATAGCTAAATTAGGCTTGAAATGGCGAAAGTTGAATTTTTGGAAAGTTTGACCCGTAGTGGACTTTTTGATATCGGGGTCGGATTCCGATTTCGATTCTGGAAGTTGGAGTAGGTCCATAGTGTCGAATGTGACTTGTGTGCAAAATTTGAGGTCAATTAGCCATGCTTTGATAAGTTTCAGCAGCGGTAATGGAAGTTTGAAACTTTGACATTAGATTTGAATCGAGGTGTAATTCATGTTTTTAGCGTCGTTTGATGTGATTTAAAGGCTCGACTAAGTTCGTATGGTATTTTAAAACTTGTTGGTATGTTTAGTTGAGGTCCCGGGGGCCTCGGGTGAGTTTCGGATGGTTATCGGATCATTCTTGGACTTGGAAAATTTTCTGGTGCTGGGCTGGTTCTGGTATAATCACACCTGTGTAAGGCTGCCCGCAGGTGCGAGCAATATGGCGCGGAAGCGGAGTTGGGTGGATTGGTTAGGGCTGGCAGGTGCGTGGAAAAGGCCGCATCTACGATGCCCGCACATGCGCAAGGCTGACCGCAGGTGCGAAGTGAGACCGCAGAAGCGGACAGGATTCCGTAGGCGCGCAGGTGCGGCCCCTTCATCACAGGTGCAGAGGCAGAAGGGAATAAGTGATTTGCGCAGAAGCGCTCATTTTCCGCACAAGCGCACGCGCGGGTGCGAGCTTAGGCTCCGCAAGTGCGAAAATGCCTTGGCAGTGTTTAAAACCGAAGGGCTTCGTGATTTTTGTCATTTAGGATTTTGCAAACTCGGTTTAGGGCACTTTTTGAGAGCATTTTCGAGAGATTTCTTGAGATATGTCCCTTGTGCTTATTTTTATCAATAATCTTGCTTCCCCATTTATTTTCCCACCTAGTTAGGGTGTATTTAATGTGAAAATTGGGAGTTGGAGGTTAGGGATTTGGTGAGTTGATTTGAGGAATTGAGTGGCGATTTGGTGTCGGATTTTGATAATATTGGTATGGGTGAACTCATGGTCGAGTGAGTGTTCGTGTTTTGTGACTTTTACCTGAATCCAAGACGTGGGTCCGGGTAGACTTTTTAGGACATATTTCAAAATTTTTGTTAAAGTCTTGATTTCTTTAATTAGATTAGTCTATTATAGTTGTATTTATGATATGTAATTGTTTTGGCTAGATTTGGGCCATTCGGAGTCGGATATTCGTGAAAAAGATATTGTTACCGATTGATTGAGCTTGGTTCGATGTAAGTGGCTTGACTAACCTTGTGTGGGAGAAATTCCCTTAAAATTTGGTACTGTTGTGATATGTGAGCGCCGTGTACGTGAGGTGACGAGTACGTACACGGGTTATTTGTTGAAAACCCTGATTTATTTTACTGAGTAGCAACATCTTTTTCCTTTAATTTGAGTTATAACGCCTACTTAAGTATTAGTCTATTTTCATTCTTAATTGAGCTATTCCAATATGCATAGTTATCTTCTTTAGTCTAATATCGTATGTCTACGTACTTTAACTGCTTAATTGAACTGTGACGCATGCCTAGTTGATTTCTTGTTTTCCTTGTTCTTTATCAATCTTAACTGTAGAATTCTTGTTGTTAACTATGGTATTTATCGGTTGAGCTGTATGTTTACTTTTGAGACTATGAGGCGGTTTCTCGGGAGTTCTCCCTGCATATTTACTTTTGAGACTATGAGACGGTTTATCGGGAGTTCTCCTTGCATATTTACTTTTGAGACTATGAGGCCGTTCCTCGGGATGTCTCCCTGCACATTTATTTTTGAGACTACGAGGCGGTTCCTCGGGAGTTATCCCTGTACATTTACTTTTGAGACTACGAGGCGGTACCTCGTTAGTTCTTCTCGCATATTTACTTTTGGGACTACGAGACGGTATCTCGGGAGATCCCATGTTGAGTATTTACCTTTGGGACTACGAGACGGTATCTCGGGAGAGCCCCTGTTGTTATCACATTGTTTGTGTGTTGTTATTCGTCTGTGAACTTCTTCTGCTAAATTCTCCATTTTACTTTATTTCATTATATTATCTGTCTTGTTATTATATCCTAGTAGGAGCCGAACCTGGCCTCGTCACTACTCTACTGAGGTTAGGCTTGGCACTTACTAGGTACCAATTGTGGTGTACTCATGCTACTCTTCTGCACATATTTTGTGTGCAGATCCAGGTACTTCTTATCAGCCCCACTATTAGCTGAGAGTGCTTGCTGCTGTACGGAGACTTCAAGGTACATTAGCCACATCCGCAAACCTCGGAGTCCCCCTATATTCTCTCCAATGTCATTTACCTTCCATATTTCTTTTGTTAGACTCTTGTGTATAGAGATACTAGTTTCCTTCTGTAGATTGTGACTTATGGTGTTCTGGGTTTTGGGAAGATTATGTATTATAGAGTATTGGTTATTGTACATGCGGAGCGGCAATGTTACTAGTTATTCAGTTACTCACTGTTGTTAGTTGCCAAGTTTTACTTTAGTATTGTTATTTTCGCAATTTTGTTAGGCTTACCTATACATAGAGACTAGGTGTCGTCACGACGTTATACAGAGGGAGTTTGGGTCGTGATAAGTTGGTATCAGAGCTATCGATTCGTAGGTCTCGTGAGCCACAAGCCAGTTTATTATAGTCTCGCGGATCGATATGGAGGCGTATGAAGTTATCTTCGGGAGGCTATGGGACTTTTAGGAAAAACTTATACTTCATTGATTCCTTATCGTGCGAAATTTGTTGACATCAAAAAAAAGTCTAAACTTTTGTATTCTATTCTTTCTCACAAATGGTGAGGACCCGTACAGGAGGATCTGATGACCAGGCACCCGCGAGAGGCCGGGGTCGGGGTATAGGCCGAGGACGTCCACGCGGTGCAACCAGAGCACCTGCGCGCGCTACGACAGAGGAGCCCCCAGTATCTCCAGCTGGAGGGCAGAAACCTGAGGTACCTATTGCTGTACCAACTCTCCAAGAGACTCTAGCCCAGTTTCTGAGCATGTTTAGCGCCTTAGCTCAGGATGGATTGATTCCACTTTCTCCTGCCACATCTCAGGCCAGGGAAGGGGCACAAACTACCGCAGCCTGTACTCCTAAGTAGAGGGTCCAGGTTGACCAGGCCCTAGAGTTTATTCCTATGCAGCCGGTAGCTCTGGATCCGCACGAGTCTAGGATAGCCGCTTCTGAGGCGGAGCAGCTCAGACTTGAGAGGTACAAGAAGTACCATCCACCTACCTTCAGCGGATTGGCTACAAATAATGCTCAGGGTTTTCTGGAAGAGTGTCATCGTATTCTCCGTACTATGGGCGTAGTAGAGATGATTATGGTTTCTTTTACCACCTTCCATCTTAAAGGAGCAGCCTATCAGTGGTGGCATGCTTATGAGTTGAGTAGTCATGAGTCAGCTTCACTTACATGGACTCAGTTCTCAGACATGTTTTTGAGAGAGTATGTCCCTCAGAGTATCACGGACTCATGGCACGTGGAGTTTGAGTAGTTGCGCCAGGGTGCTATGACTGTGTCAGAGTATGTAGCGCGCTTTAGTGATTTGGCCCAGCATACACCGGCCTTGGTTGCCACAGTTTGAGAGAGGGTTCAACGGTTTATTGAGGGACTCCACCTTAGTATCCGAATTAGTATGGCCAGGGAGTTGGAGATGGATATTTCTTATCAGCAGGTCGTGAGTATTGCCAGGAGATTGGAGGGCATGCTTACCTGGGATAGAGAGAAGAGGGAGGCTAAGAGGTCTCGAGAGTCTGGCACTTACAGCGGTACTCGTGACCCTGCTACAGTTCGACATGGTAGGGGTTATGTGAGTCACCCCGTTCATTCAGCTCTTCCAGCCGCCAGTGGTGTTCCCGCCCCTGCTAGGCCCAGAAGCCTTATTATGCACCGCTAGTATCTAGTGTGCCTCCAGCTCGAGGTGAGGTCGGGGGTGGTCGAGGTCGCCCTAGAGTGGGAGGCCAGGCCAGATATTATGCTTTTATGGCTCGTACAAAGGCAGTTTCTTCCCACTCTATCATTACAGGTATTGTTCCGGTTTGTCGTAGAGATACGTCAGTATTATTTGACCCAGGCTCTACATATTCCTATGTGTCCTCTTATTTTGTCCTGTATTTGGGCATATCTCAAGATTCTTTGAGTTCCCCCGTTTACGTGTCTACTTACTCCCGTGGGAGATTCTCTTATTGTGGACCACGTGTATCGGTCATGTTTGATTCCTCTTAGTGGTTTTGAGACCAGAGCCAATTTATTATTACTCAGCATGGTAGACTTTGATGTTATCTTGGGAATGGACTGGTTGTCGCCCCATTGGGTATTGTATTGCAGAGGCTGAGAGAGGAGAAACTATATGCCAAATTCTCTTAAGTGTGAGTTCTAGCTTAGTTCGGTGGCATGCTTGGGACACACAGTGTCTAGTGAAGGGATTAAGGTGGATCCAAATAAGATATAGGTAGTTCAGAGTTGGCATAGACCATCTTTAGTTACTGAGATTCGGAGTTTTCTCGGCTTGGCCGGGTATTATCATCACTTCATGGAGGGTTTCTCGTCTATTGCATCGCCTATTACTAAGTTGACCCAGAAAGGTGCTCTGTTCAGGTGATCAGATGAGTGTGAAGAGAGCTTTCAGAAGCTCAAGACAGCTTTGACTACAGCTCCAGTATTGGTGTTGCCTACAGGTTCAGGGTCTTATACTGTGTATTGTGACGCGTCGCGTATTGGTCTCGGCA
Source organism: Nicotiana otophora (assembly GCA_000715115.1). Taxonomy (NCBI): domain Eukaryota; kingdom Viridiplantae; phylum Streptophyta; class Magnoliopsida; order Solanales; family Solanaceae; genus Nicotiana; species Nicotiana otophora. The sequence goes on along the minus strand of AWOL01S0009803.1, from coordinate 11,484 downwards.
CGGTGCTTATGCAAGACGATAGGGTGATTGCCTATAACTCCAGACAGTTAAAGGTACATGAGAAGAATTATCCAATCCACGACCTTGAGTTAGCATCTATTGTTCATGCCTTGATAATTTGGCGGCATTACTTGTACGGTGTCCATTGTGAGGTTTATACCGCTCGCCGGAGTCTACAACATCTGTTTAAACAGAAGGATCTAAATTTGCGACAGCGAAGGTAGTTAGAGTTGCTTAAGGATTATGATATCACCATTCGCTATCATCTCGGAAAGGCCAATGTGGTGGCCGATGCCTTGAGTCGTAAGGCGGAGAGTTTGGGAAGCTTATCATACTTACCGGTAACAGAGAAGCCTTTAGCCTTGGATGATCAGGCCTTGGCCAACTAGTTTATTAGATTGGATGTTTCCGAGCTGAATCGAGTTTTGGCTTGTGTGGTTTCTCGATCTTCTTTACATGATCGCATCAGAGAGCGCCAGTATGATGATCCCCATCTGCTTGTCCTTAAGGACACGGTTCAGCACGATGATGCCAAAAAAGTCACTATTGGAGATGACGGTGTATTACGGATGTAGGGCAGGCTATGTGTGCATAATGTAGATGGTTTGCGTGAGTTGATTCTCCGGGAAGCTCACAGTTAGCGGTACTCCATTATGAGTTAGAGAAATTAAGCTGAAAAGCATATTAATAATCATGATTGAGGCTATGTGCCAGTATTATTGGGAACCACAGAGGTCATATTGATGTGAATTAATTGTTTTAAATTGAAAATTCATACTCAGTCATATTCATTTCATTGCATATCATAACTCAGTTTTATGACTCTATTTTGATGCATATAAATATTTTGGGCCAAATGCCCTGTTTTACTGAAATGCTTAAGTGGCTTGAGAGGTTTATGACTGAGTGAGGCCGAGGGCCTGATTGTGAGGATGAGTGTGGATCGGGGCTGCCCGCCTGCAACATACTTTATTATTATAGCACGTGAGTTATCTGTGCAGCACGTGAGTTGTCCGTGCAGCACGTGAGTTGTCTGTGCAGATTATAGTGCTTGGGCTGAAGGAGCCCCTTCGAAGTCTGTACACACCCCCAGTGAGCGCAGGTATCTATTGAGTGCGACTAACAAGTGCCAAGTGATGAGTGACTGGGAGGCATGAGTGATTGTGAGGTATACCCGAGTGGCAAGAATGATTGTGAGGTATGCCCGAGTGCCAAGAGTGATTGTGAGGTATTCCCGAGTGGCACGAGTGACTGTGAGGTTTGCCCGAGGGGCTGTATATGAGTGATGTTCTGCCCGAGGGGCTGTTTATGATTTTATCACTAAATTGCATCGCATTGGCATGCACACATGACATACAGGCATAGAGATGTATTTTTTCTCATGCTGTACAATATCACATCATTCATGATTTCTCACACATTTTGACAGATGGGCATAGTGATGCATTTGTTTTGTACGGGTTACCCGGAAGGAAAATGAAACATCCTATTTATTATTGAAAAGATTTTTGGAGAAATTTATTATTTTCAAACTATTCATATTATTGGCAAGTTCGGCAAATGATTTGGGTTTTCACTAATGTATTTGAAAGAAAGAACTACTATTTATTTTGAAATCATTATTTGATTGAGTATTTTATCCCTGAGTTATTTCTGGTATTATTTGCTTTATGATGTTATGGATTATTGTGGACTATTGGTTTTGGACCCGACCTTGGTGGAAGCTCGTCACTACTTTCAACCTACGGCTAGGTTTGTTACTTACTCAGTACATGGGGTCGGTTGTACTGATACTATACTTCTGTACATTTTGTGCAGATGTTGGTTGTTGTTGTTGCTGTGCTTGATGGTTGCGGGATTTGAAGATATATCTGCATTCCTGTTGTAGTTGTCTCTTGTTCAGGGTAGCCTTAGATTTATAAAACTCTGTTTATGTATTATTCAAACAGACTATGTATTTATTTCATTTCCGTTTTGTATACTCTATTTTTAGAAGCTCATGAATTGTACTACCGGTTCTTGGGGAAAAGTATTGGTTTTAGATATTGTCTTTTAATTAATTGCCTCGTTAATTTCATTGAAATTAGATAGTTGGTAATTGGCTTACTTAACGAGTTGGGTTAGGTGCCATCACGTCTAGTTGGATTTTGGATCGTGACAAGATGTTATTCCAATGCTTTCAACACTTTTCAAGAGCTTCAAGACTCATTTCAAATCCTAGCAAGATTTCTATCTACTTCTGTGGGGTTAAACCTGTTCTAAAGCAACAAATACTCAACTTGCTAGGCTTTTCATATGGAGAATTTCCAGTTGGATATCTTGGTGTGCCCCTGAGTTCTAAAAGGCTGTCCAGCACTCAATGCCAACCATTGCTAGAAATAATACTAGGAAGAATAACCCGTTGGACTTCTAAATTTCTATCATATGCAAGGAGAGTGCTACCAATCAAAAGTGCCATGTTCTCAGTCCAAACATTCTGGTCGCAGATGTTCATGCTCCCCAAGAAGATCATAAAATTGATCGCCTCGACTTGCAGGAAATTCTTATTGATTGATAAGGAAGGATCAAACAAGGTACTGCTAGCATGGGATATTCTGTGCCAACCTCAATCTACAGGTGACGTGAACTTTACTAAAATGGAGGCATGGAACAAAGATGCTATACTTAAACAATTTTGGAATCTATACAAAAAGGACAAATTGTGGGTCTTATGGGTTTATGCCTACTATTGGAAGGAAGGACCAATCTGGGCGGCAAAATATAATCAAGCATCATGGTGTGTCCAAAAGATCATTAAGGCAGGCAAGTACTAGGAGCAATCTGGCATCACCTTGACTGAATTCCTAGGAATAGGAAAGTTTTACATCAGGAAAATGTACAGGAAGCTCAGGGGGTTTATGACAAGGTACCCTGGAAGAGAATGATATGCAACAACATGGCTGCCCCAAATGGATTTTCATCCTCCTGCTGGCTGCACATGAGAGACTATCTACACGGGACAAGATAACTCGTTGGGCATATTGCTGAACCAAATATGTCCACTATGCAACAAACAAGATGAGACCATTTCACATCTGTTCTTTGAATGTGAAGTAACCTCCGAAATATTGGGTAAAATGCTGGAATGGCAAGGAATCCAAAGACAAACACTGAGCTAGAAAGATGAACTAGAATGGATTGTAATGCACTATAATGGCAAGGATTCTAAGTCGGAAATCTACATAATGGTGCTGACCGGAACTGTATATCATATTTGGATGGAGCGGAATCAAAGGTTGTTTAGGCAAATACAAAGAAGTACATCAAAAATCACAAAGATGATAGTTCAGGAAGTCTTCTATAGAGCAAGCAAGGAGACAACTATGGCAAGGACGCTGCAACACCTTAATTTTTATCCTTGAGTATGTAGGTGGGTATTGTAAGGGGGAATGGATGATGCACAGAAAAATGAAACTGGTGTCCATTTTCCTATATTGAGCAATTGTTTTCTTTTTTGTTGAGCTGTACATATTTTTTACTTGGTAATAAAGTCTTTATTTACCAAAAACAATTAATAATAATAATAGAGGAGAGTATTTTGATGAAATTTTTGAATACTAAAAACTAATGATTTTGTATAAGCGTTAGTCAGAGCAAGTTCTACAAAGTAAAAAAACTAAGATAATTGTAAGCAATGGCGGAGCTAGTCAGCTAGATAGCTAGTGTATGTGTTTCGAAACTCCTTGTAGGAATTTCTGACTCCTCCACTAGTTGTAACTAAATGACTTCTGCCAATAAGTGAAAGGAGTCAATTTTATCCTTTTGATGACAAATGTTTCTCTAGAACATTTCCAATTAATTTCTTATAAAAAATATTTTTTTTTTAAAATGACTTCTATCGTGCCATAAAAGTAGTACCGTATTGTTTGCGCCATCTTCCGAAGAACGGAAAAAGAACTGCTTCAAGATTGTGAGAAATTGGAGCGTAATTTGTTGTGGCTTTCTCTACTTCTGTTTAGTTATAACTTATAAGCTTTCTTGAATTCCAATGCATTTCCGATCAGAAAAGTCGCTGGCGGCCCTTCAATTCCTTGCTTTTTAAGCGTTGATCTCAGCTTCTTTGGCTTCAACACCAGTGTATTATACAAACTAAATAACAATTTTAGTAAATAGATTAAAATAAGGGATATTAGTACTTTGATTAAAGTGTTAATATCCATGATTAAATCTTGATCCTGCTCTTCTTTGTTCCTTAACTAACAAGGGTTTTAATATATACTTGTCAGACTCAGAAACTTTACAACTTGTTTGGATTGTTATTACATGTTGTTTCATAATGTATCATATTGTATTGTATTGTTTGATGAATATAATATTTGGATAGACTGTTTCGTTTATCGTCGTTGCAAGATATCTAGCACTTAGAGGCGGATGTAGATGTGATGACCCAAAATGTCATCTTTAAATTTAATATATAATTCTGTGTTTTAAGACCTCGAAAAGTACCATTTATCATTTCTCGACTTGCGTGCGCAGTCCGTACAATTTTCCGAAAAGTTTTTATCTGAAAAATGGATTAAAATATGAAATAAAGCTTTAAAACTCAACTGAGTTGACTTTGGTCAATATTTTGAGCAAACGGACCCGGATAAGTATCTTGACAATACCGATAGGTCCGTATCGTGATTTGGGACCTGGGCGTATGCCCGGAATCGAATTCCGAGGTCTCTAGCTTGAGATATGGAATTTTGATGAAAAGTTAAAAGCTTGAAAGCTTAATGATTTCTAAGAAATTACTGATATTGGATTTATTGACCTCGGATCTGTATTTTAGTTCCGGATCCCGGTATAGGTCTACTATAATATTTATGACTTGTCTGCCGAATTTGGTGAGAATCGGAGTTGATTTGACGTGATTCGGACGTCCAGTTGTAAAAATATAAGTTTTAAAGTTTTCTTGGAAATTTCCTTTGATTTGGTGTCCGATTCGTAGTTTTTGGTGTTATTTTGGCGATTTGATCGCGCGAGCAAGTTCGCATGATGTTTTACGACTTGGGTGCATGTTTGGTTTGGAGCCCCAAGGGCTCGGGTTGGTTTCGGGTGATTAACGGATCATTTTTGGACTTGAGGAAACTGCAGAAACCTGCTTCTGGTTTCCTTCTTCATGTTCGCGAGCGAAGTCTCGCGTTCGCGAAGAGCAAACTGGGGCTCGCACATTTTGTGCTTCGCGTTCGTAACAGAGAGAACGCGTTCGCGAAGGATTGAGGTGCGAAGCTTCGCGTTCGCGAAGGGAAAGGGGCTGGCTAGGACATTTGCCTTCACGTTCGCGAAGGGCATCTCGCGTTCGCGAAAGCCAAGCCAGGCAAGCTTCGCGTTCGCGAAGTAGCCCTCGCGTTCGCGAAGAGTAAAATTGGGCAGTAGGAATTTGTGCTTCGTGAACGCGAGGCACTGACCGCGTTCGCGAAGGGTAAAAGCCCCAGAAACAGAACTTAAGTTCTGAAAAATGGGATTCGTCCCATTTTCAACCCTTTTCCATTTTGGAGCTCAGGTAAGGCGATCTTTGGGTGATTTCAGGAGAAAGCATTGGGGTAAGTGTTCCTTATCCTATATTGATTATATTTCATGATTTCATACTTATTTATATCATGAATCCGTGAATTTATGGAAGAAAAATCAGATTTTTATAAAATCTTCCAAAAACGAAAATTTAAGATTTGAAAGTCCATTTGACATCGGAACTGGATAATGTTTGTATGGTTGGACTCGTCTTGGAATGGGTGTTCGGATTTTGTATGTTTTTTCGGGGATTTGAGATGTGGGTCCCACTGTCGAATATTTTAATAAATTTTGGATTTTTATAGGGAAAATTTGTAAATTCATATGGAATTAATTCCTATAATTAGTATTGAATATATCGAATTGTTTATGAATAGATTTGAAGCTTTCAGAGTCAAATTTAAAAGGAAAAGTTGTGGTTGAGTAATTGATTGGAATTTGCAAAGCGAGGTAAGTGTCGTGGTTAACCTTGACTTGAGGGAATAGAACCCTTAATTTAATTGTTATGTGAATTGTATGTGAATGACGTATAGGCGAGGTGACGAGTGTCTATACGTCGTCAAATTAATTGTTTGCCTACTTACTTGAAAAATCATAAATTATTTTAAATCATAAATTAATTATTATAATAATTGTTTCTCTCCTATTCTTTGTCAAATAATAATTCTTGAATTTCTGCATTAATTGTTACATGCTATTTGAATTATGTGTTTTAATTGTTATTTGACATTTAGCATATTAAATATTAAACTGCCTGTTTTCTCCCTGAATTCCATAATAATCTGCTATTTGTCATGGTTTATTTCATAATTAAGTTATAATTATTGTATGCTTGTTGTCTTATAATGTATTGCATTTATTGGGGAAATTTCTTCTATAATAATTGGTAAATGAATATGTTGGAGGAGCGGGTTGCATACCGCAATAGAATTAATTATAATGAATATATTGGGGGATCGGGTTGCACGCCGCAAAAGATTTATGAAAGGTCCATATTGGAGGATCGGGTTGCACGCCGCAACAGACTTATTAAAATTCTATATTGGAGGATCGGGTTGCACGCCGCAACAGACTTATTTAAAAGTCGACATACATATATATATATTGGGGGATGGGGTTGCACACCGCAACAGACTTGATTAAAATGAATATATTGTGAGAGCGGGTTGCAGGCTGCAACAGAACTGAATGTGAATATATTGTGAGAGTGGGTTGCACGCTGCAACAGAATCAAATGTGAATATATCATAAGAGCGAGTTGCACGCTGCAACGGAATTGAAGGTGAATATATTGTGAGAGCGGGTTGTACGCTGCAACAGAATTGATGGAAATGATAATTGGTTATAACTGTTGAGTTGGCTCCAAACATTATAAATGAGTTACCTGATTTATTACTATTATTGTTGTTGTTAAAAGTCGACATACATATATATATATATATTGGGGGATGGGGTTGCATATCGCAACAGACTTGATTAAAATGAATATATTGTGAGAGCGGGTTGCAGGCTACAACAGAACTGAATGTGAATATATTGTTAGAGTGGGTTGCACGCTGCAACAGAACCAAATGTGAATATATTATAAGAGCGAGTTGCATGCTGCAACGGAATTGAATGTGAATATATTGTGAGAGCGGGTTGTATGCTGCAACAGAATTGATGGAAATGATAATTGGTTATAACTGTTGAGTTGGCTCCAAACATTATAAATGAGTTACCTGATTTATTACTATTATTGCTGTTGTTACTAATATTGTGTACATGTTAATGTAAGTGAACCGACTTAGTCTCGTCACTACTTCGTCGAGGTTAGGCTCAGCACTTACCAATACATGGGGTCGGTTGTACTGATACTACACTCTGCACTTCTTGTGTAGATTTCAGAGTTGGT
>AWOL01S0009800.1:4070-35929 GCA_000715115.1 Nicotiana otophora | reverse complement strand
GCTCTCCGGGCTGATGGATCATTGGTGCAAACCTTTGACATTTGTCACATTTTCGAACAAACGCCTTTGCATCTTTGTCCATATCGATCCAATAGTACCCTGCCCTGATTATTTTCCGGACTAATGAATCGGCACTGGAATGATTTCCAGAAGTGCCCTCGTACACCTCACGTAGGACATAGTCGGTGTCTCCTGGACCTATGCATACTGCCAATGGTCCATCGAATGTCCTTCAGTATAAGTTCCATATGCAGTTAATGTGAATCAAGCAGCTTTGGTTCATAGGGCCCTCAAATTTTTAGGGTCTGATGGGAGCTTTTCGTTCTTTACGTATTCAATATACTTATTCCTCCAATCCCAGGTTAAGCTTGTAGAATATATCTCGGCATGAACTTCTTCAATTATGGATCTCGAGAGTTGAACGACAGAACCCGAGCTTACCTCACCTTCCTCGACCGATGATCCCAAATTTGCAAGTGCATCGGCCTCACTGTTTTGTTCTCGTGGAACATGCTGTAAAGTCCATTCTTTGAAATGGTGCAAAGTGACCTGCAATTTATCCAAATACCTTTGCATTCTATCTTCTCTAACTTCGAAGGTTTTGTTTACTTGATTTACCACCAGCAACAAGTCATACTTGGCTTCAATGACTTCCGCTCCTAATCTTTTAGCTAGCTCGAGACCTGCAATCATGGCCTCATACTCGGCCTCGTTGTTAGTCAACCTAGTATTTTTGATAGATTGCCTATAGTGTTACCCGTGGGTGGCTTTAAAATGATGCCTAGCCCGAACCCTTTCACGTTCAAAGCCCCGTCCGTGAAAAGGGTCCATACCCCCGATGATGTACCCGATTTCAATAAGAGTTCTTTTTCAACTTCGGGTACGAGGGTCGGCGTGAAATCGACCACGAAGTCTGCTAAAATTTGAGACTTGATGGCCGTACAGGGTTGATATTCGATATCATAACCACTGATTTCGATGGCCCATTTGGCAAATCGGCCTAATAGTTCGGGCTTGTGCAAAATATTACGAAGCGGGTAAGTGGTCAATATGCATATGAGGTGACATTGAAAGTACGGTCTTAACTTTCTAGAGGCGCTTATCAGTGCAAATGCCAATTTTTCTAGGTGTGGATATCTAGTTTCTGCTTCTCCTAAGGCTTGACTCACATAATAAATGGGAAATTGCGTACTTTGCTCTTCTCAAACTAGGACACCACTTACCGCAATTTCCGACACTGTCAAGTACAAGCAAAGTTTTTCGTCTATTTTTGGAGTATGAAGCAGTGGTGGACTTGATAGATATCACTTTAATTCCTCTAATGCATGTTGGCATTTCGGGGTCCAAGCGAAATCGTTCTTCTTTTTGAGTAGAGAGAAAAATCTGTGACTTCGATCTGATGATCTTGAAATAAATCGACCTAAGGCAGCAATCCGTCTCGTTAGCCTCTGTACTGCTTTTACACTGTCCACGATGGTGATGTCGTCGATGGCCTTGATTTTATCGGGGTTAATCTCTATCCCCCGATTTGATACCATGAAGCCGAGGAACTTGCCCGAACCGACCCCGAAAGCACATTTCTCGGGGTTGAGCTTCATGTTGTATTTCCTTAAAATCTTGAACGTTTCCTGCAAATGAGTCAAATGGTCCTCTGCACGCAGGGACTTAACTAGCATTTCATAAATATAAACTTCCATTAATTTACCTATTTGTTCCTCGAATATTTTATTTACTAGGCATTGGTAAGTAGCTCCTGCATTTTTTAGCCCGAAGGGAATCACATTATAACAATATGTTCCATACTTGGTGACAAATGAAGTCTTTTCCTGATCTTCCGGGTCCATTTGGATTTGATTATACCCGGAATAGGCATCGAGAAAAGTAAGGACCTCGTGGTCGGCCGTGGCATGGATCATGCGATCGATGTTAGGCAGTGGATAAGAATCTTTAGGGCATGCCCTGTTTAAATCCTTATAATCTATACACATTCTAAATTTGTTCCCTTCTTTAGGGACTACAACTACATTGGCTAGCCATTCGGGATATTTTACCTCCCGAATGGACCCTATTTTGAGAAGTTTAGTTACCTCGTCCTTTATGAATGCGTGCTTTACCTCGGACTGGGGCCTTCTTTTTTGCTTCACCGGTTTGAACTTAGGGTCCAGGCTTAGCCGATGCGTCGTTATATCTGGTGGGATCCCTGTTATATCTAAATGGGACCAAGCAAAATAGTCTATGTTACCGATAAGAAATTGAATAAACCTTTTCCTGAGTTCGGGGGTTAATCTCGTTCCCAAGTATACCTTTCGTTCAGGCAAATGTTCGATTAGTACGATTTGCTCCAATTCTTCAATCGTTGATTGGGTAGCGTCGTAATTATCGGGAACCACGAAGGATCGAGAGATCCTTTGATCATCATCTACTTCAATCTTTTGATTTTCTGGTTGGGTTAAAGCTAACATCTGTAATTTCTATTTGGCATCTTGTTCCCCTTTTAAGTTCGATCCCTTTGTTGACGAGGGTGAGGGTATCGGAATTTCTTCTTCGATGGCAAACATTTCTCTCGCGGCCGGTTATTCTCCGTACAATATTTTGACTCCCCCCGATGTTCGGAATTTATGAACTTGGTGTAGGGTCGAAGGTACAGCTCTCATGTTGTGGATCCATGGCTTGCCAAAAAGGGTGTTGTACCTCATGTCGCCTTCGATTATGTGGAACTTCATTTCCTGGATGGTCTCGGCCACGTTTATCGGCAGAATTATCTCGCTTTTGGTGGTTTCACATACCATGTTGAATCCGTTTAGAACCAGGGTTACAGGTATGACCTGGTCATGTAGACCGAGTTATTCTACAACCTTCGATCTAATGATGTTGCCGAGCTACCTGGATCAATTAACATACGCTTAACTTTAGTTTTATTCATAAGTACGGATATTACCAACGCATCGTTATGAGGTTGTATGACTCCTTCTGCATCTTCATCATTGAAGGACAAAGCTCATATGGGTGCGTAATACTGAGCTCGAGGTCATTTTTATCTCATAATCGATGTCTTAGTGCGTTTAAGCACCGGCCCTTGAGGGGTTTCGGCACCGTCGATGATCATGTGGATGACGTATTGTGGTTCTTCTTGTTCGTTTTGTTTGCTGAAATCCCTGTTTTTGAAATGGTTCTTTGCCCTGTCGCTTAAACATTCCCGAAGGTGCCCTTTATTGAATAACCGGGATACCTCCTCTCTTAGTTGCCTGCAATCTTCCAATATGTGGCCATGGGTGCCATGATATTCACATATTTGATTGGGATTCCTTTGGGCATGATCGGTCTGCATGGGTCGAGGCCATTTAGTGTCTTTGATATGTCTGATAGCCGACACGATGGCGGATGCGTCAATGCTGAAGTTATACTCCGATAATCGTGGTGCTTCCTTAGATTCGGTAGGCCTGTCGAACCCACTTCTATTCGTCAGCTCCCGAAACCCTTGACCTCGATCACTTCTTCTGTTGCTTTGTCCGGGGTTATGTCTCGATTCATTGATTTTGTGGTTTTCACTATACTGTCGGTATCGGCCCCTGATCAGACCTAGTTCTCGATTGATATCCCTTCGAGCAGCGGGTTCAGCCCCCAACTGATCATCTTCGACTCTAATTTTTGATTGGTACCGATTGTGCACATCGGCCAAAGTGATAGATGGGTACTCGATCAGGTTGTGCTTCGACTGTCGTGAAGCCGTCGAACTTCGTTCGTTCAAACCTTGAGTGAAAGCCTGAACAACCCAATCGTCTGTGATTGGTGGCTGATCCATTCGTTCCATTTGAAAACGAGATACGAACACTCTTAGCATCTCGTTATCCTTTTGTCTTACCTTGAAAAGGTCCGATTTCCTCGTTGCGACCTTTATGGCCTCGGCATGTGCCTTTACGAAAGAATCTGCTAACATGGCAAATGAGTCGATGGAATTCGGTGGTGGGTTGTGATACCAAATCATTTCTCCCTTCGAGAGGGTCTCTCCGAATTTTTTTAACAACACAGATTCGATTTCATCGTCCTCTAAATCATTGGCCTTGATGGCATACGTGTAAGAGGTGACGTGTTCGTTGGGGTCGGTCATTCCATTATATTTGGGAATTTCGGGCATACGAAATCTTTTGGGGATTGGTTTTGGGGCTGCGCTCGAGGGAAAAGGCTTTTGCACGAATTTTTTGGAATCCAACCCTTTTATCATTGGTGGAGCCCCTGGGATCTGATTGACCCTGGAGTTATATGCTTCTATTTTTTGATCGTTGGCTTCGACTCGCTTTGTGAGCTCCTCGAGTATTTTTAGCAATTTCGGGAGTAGTTCCTGATTCTTGCTCATTTGACTTCACTATGGCTGGCTCCGTTCTGTGGGCAATTTATGGAGGTGGACTGGGCTCCGGCCTGCTCGGTAGCTAGGTTTGGCTCTGCAACTGAGCTATCGCTACATGTTGGGCTTGCAACATTTCAAACATCATACGCAAGCTGACGCCGTTTTTCTCAATGGTATGGGTGTCTCGGGCTGCAGATCGAGCACCACCATGAATGCTATGTTCAGGTTCAGAACGTTGATTTGCCTCAAGGGCCATATGCTAACTAACGTCTAGTGGTACTTCGACTCGAGCTTCAACGACATCGACAAGCGGCCTTCCGGCCCTAGGCGTCAAGTTGTTAGTTTCATCTTGAAGGCCGGCTTCGTTGTCGATAGGTAAAGCCATTAATGGTGGGTTTGTCCTTGCTAATCCGAAGCCAAAGATACTCTCGAAAGACAAGCGTAAAACGGTGTGCGTTGCATGTTTGTATCAAATAACCACTGTTATTCTTAGCCCCACGGTGGGCGCCAAACTGTTTACCCGAAAAATCAGATAGAGTTGAATTTATACGTAGTTCTAAGGGTATGTGGTATAGCTTGATACAAATCGTAAAGAGAAATAGAAATATCCAATCTTGGCTATTAGAATGAAAGATAAAAACTGTCAAAAAGAGGAAATAAATAAAATAAGAGAGCTCCAAGGATTGATCTTTCAATATAAGGGATAATGTTTTTTCTTTACAATGTGTGAGTGTGCCTACAGAAACAACAATCATCCCCATTTATAGTGGGGGAATCCTACATTAGATATAATAAAAAATACACAGTGGGGAACCCATGAGGAACTAGCTTTTCCCTAATTCCTGCCAAGATTCTCTCTCCTAGTGCGGTTGTAACGGCTCTTGTCTGTGAGTTCGATATTGACTCGAACTCTCGATCTTGACTCGAGCTCGATTCTGACTCGGAGTCTGATACTGATTCGCGGTCGATGTCGGTCGGCCTATGCATCTTAGGCTCGATAATTTCGCCTTGCCCCGTAGTTCGATTTGGATACGAGTTCGATAATGATACCGAACTTGTCATTGATCGGTCCTAGAACTCGAAACTTGATGATCCGAGTTCAGACCTCGACCTGTTATTACGAAGCCACCCTTCGATCAAAGTATTATCATACCGACCAGTCCGTACGACGGACTAATCGATTTTGATCGTATACAATTCACTTGCCCCTTTCTTCATAGACCGACTTTGATAACACTGAACCGGTAAATGATGCTGCCCCTGGTGATAATGATGTCTATTTTCATGTCCTTGTGATTCTCCAAACATCTATTACTAGTTTGATGTAATTCGGATGTTAATACTTTATTGTAGCTTCAGTAGTTTGAATTGTATTTGGATGTTGTGGTTGAAACTTTAACATTTATGTTTAAAGCGGATGGTCTATGGTGTCATCGGATTTTATTATTCCTCGAGCCGATGGTCTATCGGAAACAACATCTCTTCCTCCACAAGGTAAAGGTAAGGTCTGCGTACACACTATCCCCTAGACCCTACATGTGGAATTACACTGGGTTTGTTGTTGTTGTTGTTGTATTTCTTTTATCTTTTTCCTATTTTGTTATTATTTGTTACTTTATTTTTTCTTTCTAAAATAATATTATACTCTTTTTCATTTTTCTGTAGTTATTTTTTATTTTTTTAATTTTCTACTAACAATCACTCACTCTGTTTAACTTAATTTTTTTCTTGTCTTAATTTATTATGATTTCTCGTTGTATCTCTTTATTTTTTTAATTTTTTTCTTTCAAGTAAAATATCTTCGTCCAAAATATTTGTCACTTTTTTTTTTATATATTTTTTCTATATTATTGTTTTTTACTTTTATTTTGTAATAAAATTCTGCACTCTTGTTAGTTTCTTTTTAAATTTTCTTAGCATTTTTTGTAGTTATTTTTTTTCTTTTTTTTTTTGTTATTTCTAGTAATACTCCTACACTCTCACTGTTTTTGTCTTATTTATTGTTGTATTTCTTTATTTTTTTAATTTTATTCTTTAAAATAAAATCTATTTGTCCAAAAGATATATTTCCCTTATTATTATTATTATTATTATTATTATTATTATTATTATTATTATTATTATTATTCATCTTAGCTTTTCAGTTATTTTTTCAGTAAATTTTCTTAGTTGAATTTTTTCTCACTTTATTCTATTTTTGCTTTTGTATTTATTCTTTCTAGATAAATAACCGAGTCCTGAAATTAATACTGAGACACTTTCTATACGATCATTAATCATTTATAATTATCATGAGTTACCGTCTCATACATTTGTTTTTTATTTTGAATTTTTTATTTTATATTTGTGTATATTGTTTTCAATTTTATAGGAAAATTTAGATATTTATTATAATAAAAAATTGGTCATTCTTTTTTACCTTTTTTTGTTCTTTATAGCTAAATCGACGAATACTAGAATTTAGTATACTACACTAATCATGGTATACCAATATGTAGTATATCAAGAATATGAGATACCATGATTCAATAGTAATTATGGTATACCAATGTGTAGTATACCAAGAATATTAAGTATACCATTTAACATACCCAAACAAAGTATACTATAATTCAACACTAATTATGGTATATCAATATATATATTATACCAAAAATATTGACAATACTATTTAACATACTCAAACAATGTATACTATGATTTAATACTAATCATGGTATACATATGTTAGTATACCAAGAATATTAGAAATATCATGATGGAACAATAATCATGGTATACTAATATGTAGTATACCAAGAATACTAGGAATACTACTTAACATACTCAAACGAATTATATCATGATTCAATAGTGATTATTATATACCAAAAAATAGTATACCAAGAATACCAGGAATACCAAGATTGTCGAATCATGGTATACCAATAGTATACCAAGAATATTGAGAATAATATTTTTAAAAACTCAAATTAATGTATATCATGATTTAACAATAGTCACGGTATACCAAAATGTAGTATACTATGATTCAACTATAATCATGATATACAAAATATATTGTGAATACCATTTAATATACCAATAACTATAGTATACCAAAAATATTATGAATACCATTTAACATACTAATAAATATAGTATACCATGATTCGACACAAATCACAGTATATCATGATTCAATAGTAATCACAATATACCTGATTCAACTGTAATTATGGTATACTAAAAATATTGTGAATATCATTTAACATACCAATAATCTTATTATACCATTATTCAACTGTAATAATAATATACTATTTAATATATGAAATATATTGTGAATATCATTTAATATACCAGTTTTTTTGTATACAATGATTCAACATTATTTACGGTATAGTAAATATATATCAATATACTATTGAGATATTATGAATATTATTTAATATAGTAGTAAACACAATATACCATGATCTTAATTATGATATACTAAATCTTATACTATTGAATAAACATAAATTAAAAGTATATTGGTATACTAAATAGTATAATATTTAATAAATTTAATAACATATTATTATTTTTCTTTATGTAATACTAACATTATATGCTTTGTTAAATACGCTATATATTCTTAAAAACACTTCCTGATTATAAGGAAATGGATTGAACGAGCGCAAGAATTAAAAAGAGAGGGGAAACGATAAGGACATAACAAGCATAGCACCTACACTATGCAGCAAATTGTAACAAGTATTTGCTACTTCTACCCAAACTATTTTTTATATCTCACTGCAAGTATTATTTACTACAGTCCATGATATGCTCATGGGGTCAGACCCACCAGCACCAGCAGATCCAGCAGCACCAGCAGATCCAGTGGCACCAGCTGGCCAGTCTGAGGAGCTAGACCTGGCTACCGACACTGTTGAGGCAGTGCGCCAGATGTTCACCAACCCAGTTACTCCCAGAGCCGATGATGAGATCTAGTTAGAGGAGACTGAGGGCAGTGACGCTGCTATGGACACTGAAATGTCCAAGGCCACATAGGGAGTCTTTTTCACTCTTACCCTTCTTTATTCTTGTTTTGATTAAGCATTGGGGACAATGCTTATTTTCATTCGGGGGTGGAATTATTTGATTCGCTATTTGGATGACTTTTAGACATTTGGTTTGTAATAACTGAGAATATTTTATTCTTTCTCTTCATTCTATATATATATTCTCTATGTTGTCTCTTGATTTATATATTCTCTCTTTTCCTCTCTCATTATGTGTATTCGTTAGCTTATTTATTATGTTTTCTTATTAGTCTATGTTTAATCTAATAGCTTTTTTTAATTTTGTAGCTTCTTTTTATGTTTTAGTGAACAATAAGCCTTTTGTTTTCTTAATGCCACGGTTCTTTCCAAAGGTCATTTTTGTGTGAACCGGGTGACTCTTCCCAACGATGGATGGCGTGACAACCTTCTTAAGGGATTGAGTCTGTTTTTGGTGTTTAGGTAAGAATAGTAGTAATAAGGAATAAAAAGACCTAATTGAGTCAGGCTCGAAGAGTAAACTATACTTCACTTGGTACCAACACACTTAACTACGTGCTTATGGTTAAAAATAAGGTTTTTGGAAAGATATAGCTCTAGTTAGTGACCTTGTGACTCTTGTGTTGACTTAGGCAATCATCGAGTGGTTTAGTCGAACCATAGTGATTTTCAATCTTGAATATAGTCATTGTGGGCCCTCGACTCTATCCTCTTTAACAATCCTGCTGCGTGAGAGGTGAGATATTTTTTATTCAAGTCCAAGTACCCGTGCGAATGATCTAGAACTTGCCCTGAATGTGTCTCTAGCGAAATTTTAAGTTTTGCTTGGCTTGAGAAGTGATTGTAGGCTCTCCTTGACCCGCTAGAAATTTTTCATGGCCCACCAGTGTTGTTATCCCTAGTCAACCCATTTGAGCCTAAAACTTTTCTCATTTGATAGTCGTGACCCTCTCTTGGCACCCGAGCTTTCCTTAACACTCTTATGAAATAATTAGCTAAAAATGTAAGTTTAGGGGAGAGATGAGGAGTCTGAAAAAGGTATCAAGGCACAAAAAGATAAAAGAAATGAAGATAAGGAAAGTCAAGAAAAAGAAAGAAAGAAAACAAAATGCAAAAAGAAAGTGAATAAGTTGAAGAGTTGAAGGGATTCAAAGAAAAGTAATGATGCAAAGCATGGAGAAAGAACAAAAAGGAGAAAATGAATATCATGACCAAGAAAGAGTGATACTAAGTCTCTCTAATCCCCATATGGAAAAGAAAATACCTCAAAGAGTTGGCAAAATATGAGCCGATAAGAGAAAATGGAGTGCTTAAGGAATGATACTCGTTCTATCATAGCATATACAACCGTAGTCAAAATGCCTTCTGCTACAACCCATATTCACGTACGTTAGATCACATCATAAGTTAGTCGATGTAAATCTGAGAATAGATTATCTTTGAGATGATAAGAAGTTAATCCTATTGGTATTAAACGATACAATAGTGTATAAGAGTGGTTAACAAGTATTAGAAGTTAAATGAATCAAGGATATTGTAACCCGTATTTTTGGGTAAAACTATAGGTGCTTAATATTCCTAAGAGGTCGTATTTTAAGGTATTTGAATCACATAATATCCGTATCATAAGTCTTGAAGTCAAACGAGTTATGAAACAAAAGTCGACAAAAGTTATCGCATCTTACGTTCATAATTTTACTTAAATTTTAGGTCAAATGTTACTAAGTTTTTATCCCAATTTAATTGTACTTAATGGGTCATCTACCCACCAAATTGAATATTTATAAGTCTAGTTTCCAATGCATTAAACCGTTTGTTGATACGATCTTGAAGTAGAGAGATATTCACGTTTTCGCGAGACTGCGCCAAGCAGCTCTCTATGGGGTCCACATAGGCGGTTGAGACATATGGATATATATACATATAACACGCCTCAACCCCATTTTACGTCATTCATTTTCGGTATATTCAGACCTTAGAACCCTAAAAATACTCTCTCAAGCTTTCCTCATGATCCAAGACCAAAAACAAAGGGCAAACAACACAAATCAAGTGTCGGGAATCCCGTGGCGCTAGTAAGTTGCTTGTTCTTCTTGTTGTTGCTGATTCTTTTGTGTTGTTACAGCTCGTGTGGGAGGTTGTTTTAAGTGGTTTATGTTCTTTAAAATACTCCCTTAAGTTTTTAATATCAACCCTAGGTGATTTCAAGTCTTCTAAAGTGATTCTAGTGCCGAAAAACCCTAATTGATTGCTAGTTTCGCTTCCTTGTTCTTGTGAAAGCATTGGAGGGATATTTCGTGGTCAATTAAGGTCAAATTGGAGTTTTTATTTCTGTTTAAAGGTAAGGAACCTCTTAATTTACATGTATTTATCATTATCCAAGTTACGGCTAAGTTGTTGAACCTAGAACTTGTGAGATATATATTGAAAGGCTTATTAGTAATGTTGTTGGTTGGTGGACTATTTTGGGAGGCTCAATATGATTATTATTTATGTTGTTTGGCCTGTTTGGTGATTGTTTTAACTTGTGGGAAGTCATATAAATAGGGGGGGTGCTGTCCGTTGCATCATAAAATAGGCTGCGGTCGATACATAATAGTTACGACGCTTAAACGATACGATAGTGTCATTTCTCTTATTGTAGACTAAGGAGTCGTGACATTTGCATAGCTTGAGGTTGGGATGTATATACAAGGTATGTGAGTCTATCCCTTTCCTTCTTTTGCACGACTCTGATTGTACATAATGTAATGAACGATCTTCCAAAGACACTCCACTCTTAGAAGCTAGCAGTACTTACATTGTTTCCCTTCTTATGGAACAATTGATGTTGATGTTGCCTCTCTTATTCTTATATTATCAATGTTGTTGGTACTTGCCGATTCTTATAAGATTCATGATGAAGAGATAGTCCTAATAACGTGTACGGAGGATACCGACGTTACGTCACTTCGAAAGGTTCAGAATATGATTCCAATGAGTCCAGCATGCATTATATATATGTATCTATTTTACTCTACTGAGTCACGCTATAGTCGGCCGGGTACGACACCTATTGTGCAACCACTGATCAGTTGGGTTTTACCGAGCTCCACGTGGCCGGGTACGATTCTACCGAGCCTTATGATGGCCGGATATGTTTTTATAGAGCCTATTATGGCCGGGTACGATATGATGATGATGATGATGCCCACAGAGGCATAGGTTTTTAATAGTTTATGTGTGTATATATATATATATATATGTGTGTGTGTGTGCGTGTGTGTGTATCATGCATTTGATGTCAGTAGCCCTCAGAAGTACTCAGATGTTACAGGTTGTATATTCTCTAACCCTGTCTATATTGCTATTCTTATTTATGATTTCCTGCCTTGCATACTCAGTACTTTGTTCTTACTGACATCCCTTCTATTTGTGGATGCTTCATGTCGTGCTGCAGGTCCTGAGAGACAGGTAGGCGAAGCTCCCCCACCATAGTAGGCTGCCCAGTTCAGCGGTTATTGGCAAGCTCCCTTCTCCAGACTTGTCGTGGTCTTGGTATGCACTTTTGTTATAGACATTATGAGTATGTCGGGCCCTGTTCCGGAAATGTTGCAGCACTTATATTCCTTTAGAGGCTCATAGATAGGTGTTGACTCATGTATAGTTTGGATTGCCTTGTCGGCTGATTTTTGTTGTATAGTCTCTCATGGAAGTATGGCAGCTCGTACCTTTTATATATAGACTCATGACAGCCTTGTCGGCCCATGCTACGTATATATCTCTCATTGTTGGTTGTTCATGATTCATGTCTACTATTTATGTTGATCTCGTTGGCCCTTAAAGATAATAAGAAAGGTTAGATAAAATGTACGTTGGTGCTCGGCAAGTATAGCCCGGGTGCTAGTCATGACCCTCCAGTTTGGGTTGTGACAAACTTGGTATCAGAGCAAGTCAGTCCTAGGGGTTGTCTATGAGCCGTGTAGAGTCTTGATTATGGATGTGTAGCGCACCATATTTATAATCAGGAGGCTATATAACATCTAGGGTTGTTACCTTCTTCCTGAATCTAGATCGTGCGTAGAGTTGAGTCGTACGTGTTCATCTCTAATATTCACCTTATTTTCTTTCAGTGATGCCTTCGACTAGGAAGCAAGAGATTAGTAGACAGCTTGATACAGTTGCGGGAGAGGGTACCAGTCGGGTGCCTCCAGCCAGAGCAGGACAAAGTGAGGCTTAGAGTGAGATGTCGTCTCATACCTCATCTACTCCGTCTCCTCCAGAGGATATTAGGAGGGACCCAGTACCTCCAGTTCCTCTGTCTGGCACTATAGAACAGGATATGTAGAGTGTGGTGTAGTTGTTGACTAGCTTGGTAGCTGCTCAGGCTCAGAGATAGAATAGTGGTGTTGCTGATAAACCGGTTAGTGCGAGAGTTCGTGATTTTATTAATCTAGACCCTCCAGTATTTACCGGATCAGACCCCAAGGAGGACCCGCAGACTTTTATTGATCAGGTTCATCGTATACTGCGGGTTATGCATGCTAGTGATACGGAGGCAGTAGAGTTGGATTCTTATCGGTTACGGGATTTAGCAATTTTCTGGTATGATTGTTTGGAGAGATCCAGGGGTCCGAACGCTCCTCCAACAGTGTGGAAGGAATTTTTTGACGCCTTTCTTCGTCACTACTTGCCAATTGAGATATGACAAGATAGAGATGATAAGTTCTTGAACCTTCGACAGGGTAATATGAGTGTGCGAGAGTATAGTATGCAGTTTGATTCTTTAGCAAGGTATGCTCCCCATATGGTGGCTGAGATGAGCGATAGAGTGCACCTATTCGTGAATGGGTTGGGACCACATCTGATACATAAGTGCACGACAGCCTCCTTGGTAGAGGGCATGGATATTTCCCATATTCAGGCTTATGCCTTGACACTAGAGGATCGTAAGCGACAACAAAGGGAAGATTGGGAGCAGGATAGGGGCCAGCATAAGAGGGCGAGGTTTGCAGGGTATTCTAATGACTTTAGATGTAGTATCAGGCCTCAGTCTTCGAGGAGTTTGGCGCCACTTATAGCTAGTGCTCCTCCACAGTTCCAGAGGCCTCGGTATGATTGATTTACCTATTCTGGTTCAGTTCAGAGTTCACGAGCATCAGGCTCACAATATCATAGGGATACTAGTCAGACGAGACCCCCAACACCCCGTTGTGATCAGTACAGCAAGGACCACTTTGGACTGTGTCGTCGAGGTTCCGATGCGTGCTATTCTTGCAGACAGCCTAGCCATATGATGCAGGATTGTCCTAATAGAGGAGGTGGTGATATGGCTCAGCCGACTGGATCTGTGTATGGTTCTTCCTCATCAGTTCAACCTCCAGTATGGGGTTTTCAGTAGTCGACAGGTCGTGGTTGAGGTAGAGGTGTAGTGCCGAGTTCGAGTAGCACTCAAAATTGAACCTATGCTCTAGTAGGTCGACAGGATCTCGAGTCATCTCTGTATGTTATTATAGGTATATTGTCTATGTTTTCTTATGATGTATATGCATTGATTGATCCGGGATCTACATTATCATATGTTACACCCTTTGTGGCTAATAAGTTTGGACTTGAACCCGAATTGATAAGTAAACCACTTGCGGTATCTACTCCGATACGAGATTCTGTGATTGCTAGAAGGGTATATAGAGGTTTCACAGTGATGATTTGTAGTTGTCAAACCTCGACAAATTTATTTGAGTTAGAAATGGTTGATTTCGATGTGAAAATGGGAATGGACCGGTTGGCCTCATGCTATGCAAATGTTGATTGTCGTACGAAGATGGTTAGGTTTCAGTTTCCTGATGAACCCGTCATCGAATGGAAGGGGAACAATGCTATGCCGAAAGGTAGGTTTATTTTCTATCTTAAGGCAAGGAAGATGATCTCAAAAGGTTACATTTATCATCTCGTTCGCGTTAGGGATGTGGAGGCGAAGCCGCCTACTCTACTATCAATCCCCATGGTCAATGAATTTTTAGATGTTTTCCCATATGAACTCCCAGAAAGTCCTCTTGAAAGGGAGATTGAGTTTAGCATTAATGTGTTACCTGACACTCAATCGATCTCTATTCCTCCATACAGGATGGCCCTGGCAGAGTTGCGAGAGTTGAAGGTGCAGTTGAAGGACTTGCTGGATAAGGGCTTCATTAGGCCTAGCACTTCACCTTGGGGTGTGCCAGTCTTGTTCGTGCGGAAGAAAGAAGGGTCATTAAGGATGTGTATTGATTATTGACGGTTGAATAAGTTTACTATAAAGAACAAGTATCCACTTCTAAGGATTGACGACCGGTTTAACCAATTCCAGGGTGCCAAGTATTTCTCCAAGATTTATTTATGTTCAGGGTATCATCAGGTGAGGGTTAAGGAGAAGGATATTCCAAAGACGGCCTTTCGGACAAGATATGGGCACTTTGAGTTCTTGGTGATATCGTTCGGGCTAACAAATGCCCCAACAGCTTTTATGAATCTTATGAATATTATTCAGGCCCTATCTTGATGTGTTCGTGATCGTATTCATTGATGACATTCTGGTGTATTCTCGTTCGGAGGCAGAACACGTGGGCTACTTGCGGATAGTATTACAAACCCTTCAGGATCGTAAGTTATATGCTAAGCTCTCCAAATGTGAATTCTGGCTAAACTCATTAGCATTCCTTGTCCATGTGATATTTGATGAGTGTATTAGTGTTGACACTCAGAAGATCGATGCAGTGAAGAATTGGCCAAGACCTACAACACGGTCAGAAATCTACAGCTTCCTGGGGCTAGCAGAATATTATAGGCAGTTTGTAGAAGGGTTTTCCTCTATATCAATACCATTGACTAAGTTAACATAGAAAGCTACCAAGTTCCAGTGGTCTGACGCTTGTGAACGTAGTTTTCAGGAGCTAAACAATCGATTGACATATGCGCCAGTGCGCACTATCCTAGAAGGAACAGAAGGTTATGTGGTATATTGTGATGCCTCAGGTATAGGTTTAGGGTACGTATTGATGCAACATGGGAAGGCGATTGCTTATACATCAAGACAATTGAAGAAGCATGAAAATAATTACCTGACTCATGATTTGGAATTGGCTGCAGTAATATATGCTTTGAAGATATGGCGGCACTACTTATACGACATCCATGTTGATATCTACACAAATCACAAGAGTTTATAATACATCTTCAAGCAGAAGGAGTTGAATTTGAGGCAGCGTAGGTGGCTTGAATTACTAAAAGACTACGATGTCGAGATATTGTACCATTCCGATAAAGCCAATATTGTGGCAGACGCTCTCAGTCGTAAGTCAATGGGAAGCTTAGTACATATTAAGGCGGGTAGACATGGGTTGACTAAAGAGCTTCATCATCTGGCCAATATGAGAATCGGATTGTTAGACTCTGATAACGGAGGTGTTACTGTACAAAATACAGTAGAATCATCTTTGGTAACCGAGGTAAAAGCACGGCAATATGAAGATCCTACCTTAGTACGATTGAGAGAGGGCATTCGGCAGCATAAGAGTACGGGTTTCGAGATTGGAAAAGATGGGGCACTAAGATACCAGGGTCGATTATGTGTGCCTAATGTGGAAGGGTTGCGAGAGAAGATTATGATTGAGATTCATCAGTCCTGATATTCCATCCATCTCGGCTCGACAAAGATGTATCATGACGTTAAGGAGCAGTATTGGTGGGATAACATGAAGAAGTCTATTGCAGAATTTGTAGCCCAGTGTCCTAATTGTCAACAAGTAAAGATCGAGCATCAGAAACCCGGTGGATTGATTCAGAATATAGAGATTCCGACCTGGAAATGGGAGGTGATTAATATGGACTTCATTATTGGATTACCTCGCTCTTATCATAAGTTTGACTCCATCTGGGTGATAGTTGATCAACTTACAAAATGTGCCCATTTTCTGCCAGTTAAGATAACTTACACGGCTAAAGATTATGCGAAGTTGTATATCAAGGAGATTGTTAGGTTTCATGGTGTGCCGGTATCTATTATATCAGACCGAGGAGCTCAATTTACGACTAACTTTTGGAGGTCTTTTCAGAAGGGTTTAGGAACACAAGTGAATCTCAGCACTGTATTCCATCCGCATACTGACGGACAGGCTGAACATACCATTCAGACACTTGAACATATGCTACGAGCATGTGTTCTAGATTTCAAGGGTAATTGGGATGACCATCTGGCACTCATAGAATTCGCCTACAATAATAGCTACCATTCTAGTATTAAAATGGCCCTATACGAGGCACTGTACGGGAGGAGATATAGATCACCAGTTGGATGGTTCAAAGTCGGTGAGACAGAATTATATGGGCCAGATTTGATTCACCAAGCCATTGAGAAGGTGAAAGTGATACAAGAGCGACTGAGGATGGTACAAAGCAGGCAAAAGTCTTATTCTGATGTCCGACGTCGTGATTTGGAATTTGAGGTTGGTGATTGGGTTTTCCTGAGGATCTCGCCGATGAAGGGTGTTATGCGTTTTGGGAAGAAGGGTAAGCTGAGTCCGCGGTATATCGGGTCGTACAAAATTCTTTGACGAATTGGACATGTTACTTATGAGTTAGAATTTCCATCCGAATTGGAATTTGTCCACCCGGTATTCCATGTATCTATGTTGAGGAAATGTATTGGAGACCCTTCTTGGGTCGTCCCTATCAAAGATGTATAAGTTACAGAGGATCTATTAGATGAAGAAGTGCCAATGGCTATATTAGATTGACAAGTCCGCAAGCTGAGAACAAAGGATGTAGCCTCCGTCAAAGTATTGTGGAGGAACAAGAATATGGAAGAAATTACATGGGAAGCAGAAGAGGAGATGAAGTCTAAATACCCTTACCTGTTCCAGATTGAAGATAACGAGGATGCCGAGGGAACGCAGGACACATTAGAAAGTGAAACGACTCTATGAGGTAAGAAATAGCTTGAGAATACTCTTTCTTAACACAAAATGGTGATATGAAGATAATGTACATATCCATAATGCTTTGTATAGCCTTGAAAGGCCATAAGTTGGGTTTAACTGCTTGCAAGTTTGGCTAGTGTCCATTTTATAGGGGAAACTCAGCCAGAAAATTTCTGTCGGAATCCACGATGAGTTAGACTCCCCATAAACCTTTACATTCGAGGACGAATATTCCTAGGGGGGAGGGTGTTACAACCCATATTCACGTACATTAGATCACGTCGTAAGTTAGTCGACGTAAATCCGAGAAGATATTATCTTTGAGATGATAAGAAGTTAATCCTATTGGTCTTAAACGATACAAGGGTGAATAAGAGTGGTTAACAAGTATTAGAAGTTAAACGAATCAAGGATGTTGTAACCCGTATTTTTGGGTAAAACTATAGGTGATTAATATACCCAAGAGGTCTTATTTTAAGTTATTTGAATCACATAATATATGTATCATAAGTCTTGAAGTCAAACGAGTTGTTAAACAAAAGTTGTCGCATCTTACGTTCATAATTTTACTTAAACTTTAGGTCAAATGTTACTAAGCTTTTCTCCCAATTTAATTGGAATTACGGGATGCTCTATCTACAAAATTAAATATCTATGAGTCTAGTTTAAAACGCATTAAACCGTTCGTCGATACGATCTTGGAGTAGAGAGATATTCGCGTTTTCGCGAAACTGCGCCAAGCAGCTCTCTATGGGGCCCACATAGGCGGTTGAGACATATGGATATATATAACATGCCTCAACCCGGTTTTAAGTCATTCTTTTTCAGTATATTCAGACCTTAGATCCCTAAAAACACTCTCTCAAGGTTTCCTCATGATCCAAGACCAAAACAAAGGGCAAACAACACAAATCAAGTGTCGGGAATCCCGTGGCGCTAGTAAGTTGCTTGTTCTTCTTGTTGTTGCTGATTCTTTTGTGTTGTTACAGCTCATGTGGGAGGTTGTTTTAAGTGGTTTATGTTCTTTAAAATACTCCCTTAAGTTTTTAATATCAACCCTAGGTGATTTCAAGTCTTCTAAAGTGATTCTAGTGCCGAAAAACCGTAATTGATTGCTAGTTTCGCTTCCTTGTTCTTGTGGAAGCATTGGAGGGATATTTCGTGGTCAATTAAGGTCAAATTGGAGTTTTTATTTCTGTTTAAAGGTAAGGAACCTCTTAACTTACATGTATTTATCATTATCCAAGTTACGGCTAAGTTGTTGAACCTAGAACTTGTGAGATATATATTGAAAGGCTTATTAGTAATGTTGTTGGTTGGTGGACTGTTTTGGGAGGCTCAATATGATTATTATTTATGTTGTTTGGTCTGTTTGGTGATTGTTTTAACTTGTGGGAAGTCATATAAATAGAGGGGGTGCTGTCCGTTTCATCGTAAAATAGGTTGCGGTCGATACATAATAGTTACGACGCTTAAACGATAATGATAGTGTCATTTCTCATATTGTAGACTAAGGAGTCGTGACATTTGCATAGCTTGACGTTGGGCAGTATATACAAGGTATGTGAGGCTATCCCTTTCCTTCTTTTGCACGACTCCAATTGTACATAATGTAATGAATGATCTTCCAAAGATACTCCACTCTTAGAAGCTAAAAGTACTTACATTGTTTCCCTTCTTATGGAACAATTGATGTTGATGTTGCCTCTCTTATTCTTATATTATCAATGTTGTTGGTACTTGCCGATTCTTATAAGATTCATGATGAATAGTTAGTCCTAATAACGTGTACGGAGGATACCGACCTTGCGTCACTCCAAAAGGTTCAGAATATGATTCCAATGAGTCCAACATGCATTATATATATGTATCTATTTTACTCTATCGAGTCGCGTTATAGTCGGCCGGGTACGACACCGTTTGTGCAACCACTGATCAGTTGGGTTTTACTGAGCTCCACGTGGCCGGGTACGATATGATGATGATGATAATGATGCCCACAGAGTCATACATTTTTAAAAGTTTATGTATATATATATGTTTCATGCATTTCATGTCAGTAGCCATCAGAGGTACTCAGATGTTACAGGTTGTATATTCTCTATTCCTGTCTACATTATTGTTCTTATTTATGCTTTCCTGCCTTACATACTTAGTACTTTGTTCGTACTGACATCCCTTTTATTTGTGGATGTTGCATGTCATGCTGCAGGTCATGATAGATAGGTAGGCGAAGCTCCACCACCACAGTAGGCTGCCCAGTTCAGCGATTATTGGCAAGCTACCTTCTCCGGACTTGCCGTGGTCTTGGTATGTACTTTTGTTATAGACATTATGGGTATGTCGGGGCCCTGTTCCGGCAATATTGCAGCACTTATGTTCCGTTAGAGGCTCATAGATAGGTGTTGACTCATGTATAGTTTGGATTTCCTTGTCGGCTGATTTTTGCTGTATAGTCTCTCATGGCAGCATGGCAGCTCGTACCTTATATATATAGCCTCATGACAACCTTGTCGGCCCATGCTACGTATGTATCTATCATTGTTGGTTGTTCATGATTCATGTCTACCATTTATGTTGATCTCGTCGATCCTTAAAGATAATAAGAAAGGTTATATAAAATGTATGTTGGTGCTCGGCAAGAATAGCCCGAGTGCTTGTCATGACCCTTCAGTTTGGGTCGTGACACCTTCATTGCATTCCGAAAAAAGCCCTACATGATTTCACGCCGAGTGAGCTTACATTAGTGGTGATTTATATAAGGGGCAAGCCTATGGTACTTAAAGCCATACTTGTGATATTCTTTTGAGAGAGATGAGCAAACCTTTCACAAATCTTTGAATTGAGTGCTACATTCTTAAGTGAGATATGCAAACGGAGAGTAGAGAGGAGGAGTTTGGGATCCACAATGATCTACATGAAAGAGCGAGCTTTCTTGATGAATGAAGTCAACTCTTGATGCTCAAGTGTCACATTAGAACTATTTGTGCTTAAAAGTTCAACCCATTTCCTTATTAATAATTCATAAGTGTTGTGGGTAATTGTTGGTCCCAATTGATGCATGATTGATGCATCTTTGATTAGCAGGAATAGCTCTTAACTTGTGGAGGTGGGAATTACCTTATTTGCTTGAGGACAAGCAAAAGCTTAAGTTTGGGAGAGTTGATAAGTAGGGATTTTGACTACTTATTAGCACCTTTTTGCTTTCGTTTTAGTCCAAAAGCGTTTAATTATGTTCCCGAAAGCTGATGAAATATGCTTAATTGCAGGAATAGTGGAAAATAAGCCTCCAAGACGAAATCCAACTCAAGAAGGAGTGATCTAAACTCAAGGACACAAACAGGCACAGAAGCTCATAAGTGGGGACCGCAGATTTTCATCTGCAGTCGCAGATTGTGAAGAAACTCCTATTAAAGACAAGTGCAAAGTGCGGTCCGCACCTGACATGTGCGGCCACAGAACCTGGGCAAGAGCAAAAGTTCAGAAAACTTGCATCTCAAGTTCAACAGAAGTGCAGACCGCACAATTATTATGCGGCCGCAGAAGAACAACTACACGGCCGCAGACACATTTGTGCAGTCCGCAGAAGAGCAATGTGCGGGCGCAATCAGAAATGCGCGGACCGTAGAAAGAGAGAAGTGCGGCCGCAGTTCAGAATTATGTGACCGCGGGTTTCCATTCCTGTCAGGCTAAAGCAAAGTGCGGACGGCACTTGGAATTGTGCGATCGCAGAACCTCCGAAAGGGCACTTTTGTTCAAAATTTCCAACACTGTATAAATAGAAGAGTTTTACTTTTTTAGGTCATGTTTTGACATCAGCAGATACAGTAGACGTTTTCTTTAGTAGTTTTTGCTATTTTGAGCTTTTTGAATATTGATTTCATCATTTTAATTATCAATATGGATATAATTATCACTTCTTCTTTTTCTTCCAATTTAATCATGAGTAGCTAGATTTTCACTAGGGTTGTGACCCAACCCTAGTGTGTAAACTTAATGGGTATTTGATGTATTGCTTGTTTATGGTTGGGTGTTGATTATCTAGTCTAATTCTTGCTTTTATGTGAAGAATTAATGGTTGCAAATATTATTTCATGCCTATTTGACTTGGTCTATACTTGAGAAAGAGAAATTTAGTCTAGGAAAACTTGGCTAGCAAGAAATTGGGTCAATCGAGAGATTGATAAGCCCAATTAAAGGGTTGAACCTAGAGATAGCAAAACCCGACTTGAGCTTATCATCAACTGTTTTGTTCAATACTCATTTGGACTTGAGAAAGCTAAATTAGGCAAAATCACTCTCTGACCGAGAGGTATTGCGTGGGTACTTGGGAGTTGATAGCTATAATACACCCCAACCAATAAAACAAGCTTTAAAGTTTACAACCCATTAAGCAAATACCTAGGTGAAGGTCACAGCCCTAGGCCTTTCATATCATTTGAAAAACAACCAAAAACACTTTCCTAGTTTAAACTCTTAGTTTGTAGTCTTCGTTTAAATTAGACCTGGAAACAACCCAAATTTGTGGAAGTGCAATTTCAGATAATTCAAGCTCATACACTATAATATATATTCCGAAGACCCATTCATAGCTCCTTGTAGAAAATCAACCTCGACTCCTTGTTGGGTATTACTATTGCATCGACCGTTTTCATATCCTCAAATAGAGGAGTGAAATTGGACGAGATCAGTGGCCCCTGGTTCATATATGGCCAATTCCTAACAGTGCGTAGATAGGAACCAAACATTGTCCCTAGCGCAACCCTCCTAACCTCCACCGCTATCTGGATACAACTCCCCCAATTACCAACTGAATTTTATGACCGTGATATACTGGAAAAAATAGGGGCAAGGGCAGGTCAACTCCTCAAAGTGGACTCCTGCACCTCCTCGACCTTAAGAGGCAAATATGCCAAATTATTCATACTAGCCCCACTGGAATCACCAGTTATTAAGTCAGTCACAATTGGCTCCCACACACAACCAATTATTTACGAAGGCGAAGGCATCATGCGCATAGGCTGTGGGAGAATTGGTCATACCATGAGTAAATGCAACTACCAAACAATACCACTCACAAATCAACCCAATGAATCCCCATTGCATCAACCGACGAACAAGGATGAATATGAGTGGAAAATGGTAAGATTAGACAAAAATAAAAAGGGCAACAACGGAGCACCACCGCAGGCCAAGAATCTCGGAAAGAAACTAAAGGTGTCCAGGTAAAGATATTTGATACTGCATCAGGAAAGTTCCTAAATACCCAAACCTTTCAATATCAGGGAAAACCTAGCTCTTACAGAAAATAAAAAGAGGAATCAAGCAGGTAAGAAAGGATTTGGCACTTCCCAATCCCCCATCCCTAAGATTAGGCATAACCCTCTGACATTACCCCAAATAAAAAAGCATCAAACCCATGTACAGCCCACATAAGTAGATACTCACCCCACTAAAGAATCCCTCATTACCCAAACCCAAACATCGACTGTGGAGCCCTCCAAATACAACTGGACCAAAAGAAGGGCCCCCAGAAGCCACACACGCTGCCACACACTCATACACGAACACCTCACCTTCACCCCTACCCCTCTCCAAGCTCTCTTCGCTATCCCTTCTGTCTCTACCAAATCCGACTCTGAGATTATGCCCAAATCCTTACCAAATCGTCTACCTACAATAGGTAATCATCGCACTGAAGCAAATGAAATGATATTTACCGTCTCTTCAAACAGATCCACACACCAGAAGAAATATTCCTTTGCAAATGAATTCGAGGGAAGTGACCCTTTTATTACCACTTTGGGTAATAACATACCCACCTTAACCACGCCCACTTTCATTAACAACAATGTCACTGCCAAACCAAGCAAAAATAGAGGAGGAGCCAATACCCCTTTTGTCACTGGTATCAGCACCCTTACTACCAAACTACACTCTAGGATCGTGGCTTGAGATGGCTATACAGGGACAAAGTCAAATCTTTAAAATAACGATCGGCTTAATCCCAGTATCAGTACATGTGCAAAACCCACTCTTCCTAGTCCAATCCATAACGGTGGGCCTGAACCACGACCTAGCAAGCTTTTGCCATCAACTCTGGCTAACAACTCTTCTCCAAGCCTAGTACTCGGCGGGGATAAAGAGCCTGTCAACAAAATAGTTCAACATGCTGATGGTCCAAGTATGCCATACTATGCCGTTCTTTCCAAAAATCAATGCTGACAAACCACCGAAAACCCCATCCTTCCTTCTCTGGCCTCCAATATCGATCCCAGAAATGGGGTCGATGATGTCCCTATCGGTAGCATCAATCCCAATGACACCGATGGAACCCCCAAACTCAGTGCTAAATCGGACACTAGACTTCTTCAAGGAGTCAAACTTGGATCTAGAAGAAATACTAGCAAAGCTAGGGGTCCCGAAAATAATTGTCATTCTATTAGAAAAGATCCAGAGGATAGAGTTCAAAGAGAGGATCAACGAAATGGTTATTGCACTCTGTCCAAGAAGTCTGTCAAACTGCAGCCTAGAACTTCAGGTGCCCGTATCACCAAACTTAGGGTACTCCACAGCTCTACAACAACCAAACCTAGGGAGGGAGAGTCAGAAGGCACTGATCAAGAGGAAAGAGAAGGGTGTCAAAAATAAGACGCCACACCATCAGAAGCTTCTAATGAATTTTATCATATGGAATGCTAGGGGTGCTAATAGTTCCGAATTCAGGAGGCACTGATCCTCTATGATCAAACTCCACAACTCAGCGGTGTTTGTCCTCCTTGAGACTCGTATAGCTGACCACAAGCACCTTACCAATGAGCTATAATTTAATGCCTAGTTCGCATCACTTGCCACAGGGCAATCTGGTGGTATTGTGATCATGTGTAAAGACGACCTCATCAAGCTTGAGGATGTATCCACAACCGCCCAAGGTGTTCTTGTCATGGTTTAAGGTACACTCACCTCCCAACTTCTTTCTTTTTAGTGCCATTTATGCTAGCAATACCTTTAGTGATAGGTTAAAACTCTGGGAACATTTGGTAAATATAACATATGTTTTTAAGGGTAGCTGGATGGTAGGGGTGATTTCAATGAGGTCCTCAAAGCTAGGGACAAGTTTGTTGGCAATAACAATAGTGTTAATAGAGCAAACTGCTTCTGGAACTGTATAAATAAGTGTAACTTGATTGATCTAGGGTTCAAAGGAAGTAAGTACACTTGGAGCAATAAAATATACTCTAATAGAGAAAGCCTCATTCTGGAAATGTTAGATAGATGCTTAGCCACTAGTGATTGGATTGGCTTATACCCTGATGCAAGTGTCACTCACCTCCCTAGGACTCACTCAGATTACTGCCCTCTATTACTCTCCCTATAAAATACCCTAACCCACCATACCAGACCATTTAGGTTTGAAACAATGTAGTGTGGCCACCCTGAAATGGAATAAAGAGGTCTTTGGGAACATCTTTCATTGGAAATAATACATCATTACTAGACTGGCTGGCATCCAAAAATCTCCTCAATTCCCTTTTAGTAGGTTCCTCCAAAATCTAGACAACCAACTCCAAAAAGAATACTCAAATATCCTCAGATGTGAGGATGACTTCTGGAAACTCAAAGCTAGAATAAACTGGCTTTATGGTGGGGATGCCAATACTAGATTCCTCCACACTTCCACCATCAACAGAAGAGGGAGGAACAAAATTTTGTCCCTTAGGGATGAGGTGGAAAACTAGATCCATGACCAGGAGGGCATTAAAGAAATGGTCCAATCTTATTTCAGGGGCATTTACACCACACCCACACCGCATTTAGTGCCATCCAAACAACTCCTGGCTATAACACCCTATTAAATGAAGCCTCTCTTGGTCTTATGATGATATACCGGGTTTAAGTGCTGATCTAGTAGTTTATAAGCTTCCCACGTATCCTGACTTTAGCCTTAGGGAGCAACTGAAACCCAGTGAAATCACTAATGCTCTCTAATCCTTCAAGGCATCAAAATCCCCTGGACCTGATGGCATGCACCCCATTTTCTATTAGAAGTACTGGAACCTTGTCTCCTACCAAGTCAATGCTTTTTGAACCAAAGTCTCCAACACAAATGAAATGCCCTAAATTGAAATCCACCTATATTTGTCTTATCCCTAAGTGTACCAATGCTACCATGCTTAGGAACTTTAGGCTAATAGGGCTCTGTAATACGATGTCTAAGCTAGTCACCAAAATCATTGTCAACAGGCTCAAAACCCAGCTCAACACTATCATTAGTCCCAACCAGGCAACCTTTCTCTCTAACAGGAGAGATTCTGATAATGCCATCATTGTCCAAGAATAAATCTCCTATTTTAACAATATGAAGTTGAAAGGCTCTAACATGATCCTCAAAATTGACCTTGAAAAGCTTTTGACAGGCTGGAGTAGTCCTTCATTATGAGCACCCTTATCTTCTACAATATACCTGATTGCATGATCAAGCTCATCATGTCATGCATCACTTCAGCCTCAATCTTCATCCTCCTGAATGGAAACATGACAGAATCATTCCTACCATTAGGGGCATTAGACAGGGGGATCCACTATCACCCTACATCTTCATAATGTGCATGGATAGGCTTTTTATGCAGATTGATCATGAAGTTGACTTAACCAACTGGACCCCAATATCCACAAGTAGAAATGGACCTAGAATCTCCCACCTCTTATTTGCTGATGATCTCACATTATTTTCCAGAGCCAACGGGAAGAACTGTGAATCCATCATTAGCACTTTAAACTCTTTCAACTTTGTCTCTGGCCAAAAGGTCAACATGCTCAAGTCCAAAGTGATCTATTCCAAAAACACCTCTAAAGAGGACATAGACCTCTACGCCAACATCCTTGGAATTAAGTCCAACACAAACTTTGGCAAATACCTAGGGTTCCCCATCTTTCACAAAAGACCCACCAATGGTGACTTCCAGTTCATCATCAACAACATGCACTCCAAACTGGCAGGTTGGAAAACAAGGTTCCTAAACATGGCATGGCGCACAACCCTAGCAAAAGCTAGCATTTCCAACATCCCTAGCCATGTCATGAAATTCATCAAACTTCCCATCTCCACCTGCACAAAGATCAACAAAATCCAAAGGGACTTTATCTGGGTTACTACATTTGAGAAAAAGAAAATGCACCTACTCAACTGGGATGTCATAACTAAACCTAAGCCCCAAGGTGGACTGGGTATCCAAATAATTGAGCTAACAAACAAGGCCTAGCATGGACACTCTTTTAAAAGCCTGATACCTTATGGGCCAAAACTCTGATTGTCAAGCACTGCACTCCTCGTACAAGCTGGAGGAAACCTTGCTCCAGGACTTGGCAATGCATCCTGGAGGGCTGAAAAATATGCAACAAAGCCTCTAGGTGGGTTGCCAACAAAGGAAACATGGTTAACATCCTCACTGACTGCTGGATTCCTAACATGGGACCCATTGACATCATCATTAGTGGCCCAAAAACTAATGGGGAAGAAAACCTAAAAGTATCCTCAAATTACAATAATGGGATCTAGAACTTAAACTCCCTTTCTTTCCTCATTCCTGAGTCACTGTCCCTCACATCAATAACTCTCATCTAAACCTAAACTCAATAAGAGAGGACAAACTCATTTGGGGCCCACTAGCAATGGTTTATTCTTCTCTAAGACAGCATACTCCATCCTCAACCCCCAGTGGAACTCACACTCTAAGTAGGGGCCCACCTTCAACTGAATTTGAAAATTTAAAATCCTCTAATAAGATAAGATTCTTCACTTGGCTCCTAGCACACAACAGGCTACCGACCAATAAGTATCTTCAAAACATTGGCCTCCAAGTCAACCCTTCTTGTCTAGTGTGCAATACCACAGAGGAATCCAAGAACCACATCTTCTTCCTTTGTGCCTATGCCAAATCTTTTTCGAACAACCTAATGCCTTTGTGCCACCAACCAATCTATGCCCATAGGTTTCACTCCTCATTCTTGGAATACAAAGCTAAAGGATAAACAGTTCAATGAAAATATACAATGGCATTTCCTTTTGCCATTCTGATTCTGGAATATTTGGCTAACTAGGAACAGTAACTTGTTTAACAAAAAGAAGGAGCACGTCAAAACTAATGATGTCATTGCCCAAGCTATGGAATGATATTTACTAGCCAGGAATAAACCTTAGAAACAATGGATTACCATAAGTGTCAAAGGGGAACCTCCTGACAGAGGCTACTTTAAACTAAACACTGATGGCTTCTCCCTTGGTAATCTAGAGACAAGGGGCATAGGGGGTATTTAGGAACCACTCAAGTGGGTGAACCACTTGCTACATAAAATGCTTTCCAAACACAACAAACAATCTAGTAGAGCTTCATGCACTGCTTGAAGGTCTAAAGATTGCAGCATATCATAACCTCACCCCTTTAGTGATTAACACAGACTTGGAGGAGATCATTAGAATGTTAAAACATGGTCATCTGCCTTATGAAAATATTATTTGTGAATGCAGGTCCATGATGACACAGCTGGGGAACCCAGCCATCAGCCATAACTTCAGAGAGCAGAACCATGTGGCAGACCTCCTAGCTAAGGAAGGAGCAAAGAAGAAGCATTTTTACAGAATTAGG
Organism: Nicotiana otophora; assembly: GCA_000715115.1. Classification (NCBI taxonomy): domain Eukaryota; kingdom Viridiplantae; phylum Streptophyta; class Magnoliopsida; order Solanales; family Solanaceae; genus Nicotiana; species Nicotiana otophora. Next base: position 7,977 of record AWOL01S0009800.1, on the reverse strand, counting down.
ATTTTGGCAGTTCCCCCGGTGTTTGTCAATGATGCACTATGGGTAGACATCCTAGGAACTACTTTCAACAGAAAAACTTTGGTATGTAATATTACTAACACTAATGCAAACAATGTTGGCCACCTGGACAACCACTCTAACTTGATATCCTTGTAATTATTTTTGTTAATTAAGTATCTAGTTTATCAAAAAAAAAAAAAAAGATAGGAGGTATCTAAGTAATATAATATGTAAAATGAGTATATTTTGTTATTTTTTAAAAAGGAAAATATTTTGGTCATTAAGTTTTTAATAGGCTCTTAGTATTTTCTTTTTTGCAGAAACAAGAAAAATTATTGGGAAACTACCAGCTTATAAGTAGCTTATTACAAAAATTAGCCAATTTATAAAATACTACTAATATTAGCCAAATATTATTAATATTAGCCAATTAGATATTTGTAATAAAATAAAAGGTTAAATTTTTGCTTTCTTTTGAGTGAGTATTATTAGAATAGATTGGGTACATCTTAAGGAGTTTGAATCTCGATTTTGGGATGATTTGGTGGAGTTTTGAGGTAGTTTGAACTGAAAATTCGAAGTAGAAGATGAACATGAAAAAAATAATATGTGTATCACATTGTGTATCACATATGTATCATATTTATATAAAATGTGTATCACATGTTTATCCATGTATACTTTTGTGTGTGATACATGCGTGATACATGTTTGATACATGTGTCGCAGAAGTATTTTTTAAACTCGATTTTAACTATGAATTTTGATACCAAATCAGCCCAAATCACCTCCAATCTTTCTAAAATTTTGTATATTGACTCATCTATATTGTCCTTTTTAGCTTAGATTTTTGAAATCTTGTATATATATTTTTCGTATTTTATCACCTTATTTGCTACCTCATCCTTGAATTTCCTTTTCGTCTTGTATCTAATGTTGCTGATTAAGCTTTAAAATATTGTCACGACCCGAAATTTCCCACCGACGGGACCGTGATAGCGCCTAACATTTCACTTGCTAGGCAAGCCAACGTTAGAAAATCGTTAAGCCAATTCTTTATTTCCATTTAGTGAATAACAATAATTAACTAAGATGAAATATAAGAGGTGCGGAATTTTATAAAACTGTATTAATTACTACCACCCGGATTTGGACTCACGATTCACGAGCATTCTAGAATTTACTACAAGTAATAGTCTGAAAGAAATACAAATGTCTGAATGAAAGAAAACAACAGTGACATAAAAGGTAGACAGGGACTTCAAGGTCTGTGAACGCCGATAGATCTACCTTAAGTCTCCGGACAGCGGACCAATAGCAAAATCTCGATCAACCTCAGCCGGTATCAAAGTCTGTACAGAAAGGACAGAGTGCAGTATCAGTACAACCGACCCCATGTACTGGTAAATGTTGAGCCTAACCTCGATAAAGTAGTGACGAGGCTAGGACAAGGCACCCACATATAACCTGAACAGTATAATCATGCTAGTGGCAACAACAGTAAATAAAGAAATAACGCAGAAATAATGGGAAGGGAACATACAGTGGGGGAATACAACATAAAGAATGAGAATAATAAAAAGACATAATTAAACCGAAAATCCTTAAACTAATTGAGCAATTAAAACATCAAGAAAAACTGCACGGCATCACCCTTCGTGCTTTTACTCTCAACCTCACCAAATAAATAAATAGAACGGCATGAAATCACTCTTCGTGCATTAAACCTCTCATAACATACACGGCATCACCCTTCGTGCTTTAAACCTCTCATAATATACACGGCGTCACCCTTCGTGCTTTACACTCTTCTCACAATATAAATAATGCATGCACGGCATCACCCTTCGTGCTTTACACTCTTCCTCACCATATAAATAAATCATGCACGGCATCACCCTTCGTGCTTTACACTCTTCCTTAAAATTCACATAATCAATAACAACGGATAGAGAGAAGTTTCACAAAGAAATCAATAGTTCATCAATAATTACATTCACAAATTAACATCTCAACCTCGAATCCATATTCACAATTTTATCAACCTTGGTGGAACCGGATACAAGTCTCCCAACATTTCAACAACAACAATAAGCATGGATAACAAGATTTAAGACTACAAATTTGCAAAAATGGAATTGCACTCGCATACTATGACTCGCCCACAACGCATAGATACTCGTCACCTCAACTATACATCGTATTCAATAACAAAACACGTAGCAAATACTCACACAATACCTATTCCCTCAAGCCAAAGTTAGACACAACACTTACCTCGCTCCGAAGGCCACTTAATTCTCAATCACAACTTTTCCTTTGGAATTCACCTACAAACCACTCTCATCTATTCAAAAATGACTCAATAATATCAAATATTGCTTAAGAAATCAATTATATTGCATAAATTAAATTTCTCAAATTTTTTCTCCAAAAAATTAAAAAATCGACCCCGGGCCCGCTTGGTCAAAATTCGAGGTTCGGACCAACATCCTTTTACCCATTCACCCCCGATCCTGAATATGTAATTAGTTTTGGAATCCGACCTCAAATTGAGGTCTAAATCCTCAAATTTCGAAATTCCTAAGTTCCACCCAAAAATCCTAATTTCACCATAACAATTCTAGATTCTAGTTTGAAATCTTGTTATAAGATGTAAAAGATTGAAAGAAAAGAGTTAGGAATCACTTACCTATGATTTGGAGAAGATTTGGTCTTTGAAAAATCGCCTCTTAAGGTTTAGGGTTTTGAAAATATGAATAATGAATGAAAAATCCCATCTAAGCCCCTTTTACTCAGCTACAGGTGTCGTAATTGCGACCTGAGCTTCGCAAATGCGAAGCTCGCAATTGCGAAGGAACAATCGCAATTGCGATGCCCTTCACAATCCTGTTGCCTTCGCAACTGCGAGGAAAGTGTTGCATTTGCGACCACTGAACCTCGCGAATGCGAATAAATGTTCACATTTGCGAACCTGCCCTTCCCAGACTCCCTTCGCAATTACAAAAGTAACCTCGCAAATGCGAGAACTGCTGGTCCAGGCTTCTGATCGCAATTGCGATGAAAGCCTCGCAATTGCGGACCCTGTTATGTTCGCATTTGCGATGCCTGATCTCGAAATTGCGAGATCAAAGGCCTGTAACAGGTTCAGTTATACCAGCAAAATTTCTAAGTTCAAAACATCCCGCGGCCTATCCGAAACTCACCCGAGCCCTCGAGGCTCCAAACCAAACATGCATACAAGTCTAAAAATATCATACGAACTTGCTCGCGTGATCAAATCGCCAAAATAACACCTATAACTACGAATTTAGCACCAAATCAAATGACATTCTCAAGAACACTTTACAATTCATATCTTCTCAATTGGACGTCTGAATCACGTCAAATCAACTCCGTTTCTCACCACATTTCACAGACAAGTCTTAAATATCATAATAAACCGGTACCGGGTCCGGAACCAAAATACGGACCCGATATTAACAGTGCCAAATATCAATTAATGCTTAAAAACAAATAATTTTCAGACTTTTAATTTTCATTATAAAAGTTTTTCGGAAGTCTGCCCGAACTGCACACGCAAATCGAGGAGGGTAAAAATGAGATTTGTAAGGCTTAAGAGCGCAGATTCGAGTTTGAAAACATAAGATGACATTTTGGGTCATCACATTCCCCACCTCTAAAACAATCGTTCGTCCTCGAACGGACATAGAAGAGTACCTGGGCTGGTGAAAAGGTGGGGATATCTACTCCGCTTATCGGACTTGGACTCCCAAGTAGCCGCCTCAATAGGCTGACCTCTCCACTACACTCGAACTGAAGGGTAACTCTTTAATCTCAACTGGCGAACTTGCCGGGCTAGAATTTCCACCGGCTCCTCCTCGAAAGTCAAATCCTTGTCCAACTG